>CAUYRT010090040.1:0-30704 GCA_963574885.1 Lepilemur ruficaudatus | reverse complement strand
TCCCAGGCTAGGGCTTGATAAAAGACTCAGTGCTTGGTCCTGCCCTCCCCTGGCAAAACAGGCTGTGCAACCTCCCATCTCTGCCCCACTTCTCTGGTGTTTCAAGCTCCAGTCTGGTCAGACCCATCACGGAGTCCAGATCATCTTGGCATTCAAGAAGAGTCTATAGCATTCGACTAAAATTTTTTAAAGAAAAGATGTGGAGCTCATTTTTACTTATAAGCAGTTTAAAACATACCTCTCCAAGATGGAATGTAAACATACACCAGCCTATGCATGGCATCCATCAGGAAGGATTGGATAACTGCTGGCATTTGTACCAAGGCCAGTCCTCAAACTGCAACCCCACCCACACCCCTACACAAATGCACACACAAGGAGAACATTCTAGAAACTTGCATTGGAATGGAATCCAATTTTATGCCAGGAAGCAGCCTTAGAGACTCCCAATCCAACCTCCTCACTGGATAGATGAGTAAAGCTACAACCCAGAGAAAGCAACTTCCCTAAGTCCACGTGGCCAACCGGGGGTGGGGGTCAGAGGCTGCCACCCCGTTCCAAACCAGAACCCCACCAGGGGTGGAAGTGACCTTGAAAATCATCTGATCCAAGCACCACGTTTTATGTATGAGCAGAGTGTTCAGCGCTGTCTGAAGCTTAACCATTTGAGAGGAATAAAATGAGAAAGAACAGAGGAAGGTAAGAGAAATGAGGAGGAAACCCAAGAATGAGATGAGACTGATGGCAGAGAAAGGAAAGGAGCAGTGTGAGGGCTGCCACATGTTCTGCAGGGGTCTCTGCAGAAGGGCGGCCCCTGCACACGCACTCTCGCATCCCCATAGAGCCCAGCCCCGAAGGGGCGCGCACTGCCACGCACCGGGCACGTGTAACAGGTCAATCTTCTGAAAGCAAACTTGCTGGCAGGAAGGGACAGACCTGCACCCTGGCCCCGGCTCTCATGCTCTGATTTGGAGAGTCCAGACTTGCTTGAGGATACAGGGTGGTGAGGCCCAAGGAGCTCTTCCTTACAGAGTGAGGGGCCACGGGTGCCTCAGGGGAAGATGAGTGACTCCTGTCTGTGAAAGAGATGGCTCCGGAACTCCTGTATTAAAATAATGTGAGGCTGTAAGACAGGAGCTGCGATGAAAGTCTGATTTCCACAGAAGTATCCCCATGGCTAAGAGTGAACCAGCCACGGCTCCCTAACGTATCTACCGCTGTCACCGCCAACTGCTAGAGTGCCACGTATCCTTGACGGGGCAAGATTTTTGACTTCCTCAATTACTTCTACAGATAACATTGCTATGGTAAATCTAAGACTGGTCTTTGAGCTATCTTCAGACTCTGCATTTGGGGGTACCCACTGTTGTCAGCTGAACCAGTGACCACACATGGGAACTGATCCAACAGGTCCTGTGACTCCCTGCCACCCCCTACCCAGGAAATGTCTCAACCAAGAAGACAATTTCTTTCTGCTTCCCAACCCTGTGAGTTCATCCCCAGCCAACCAGCAGACCCCTTCCCTAACTCTTTGTTTACCAAACCTCCTTTAGAAAGCTCAGCCCCAAAGTTCTTGAGGAGCTGGGTTTGAGAAATTTCTCCATCTCCTTGCTCAGTGCTTTGTGATATAAACCCCGTTCTCTGCTGCAACTCCTGCTGTCTCATACGTTGGCCCCTGTCTCGGCAGCAGGCAGGGGACCTGGGTGGGCGGTCACAGCTCCATGGTCTCTACTCCTGTTCATTCCTTTTTTATTTTTCCTGAGCCTTCTGTTAAGTCTCTATTTAAAATGCCCCAACAGATTCTCACTGGGCTTAGTTTAATCAATGGAGAGAAACCTTCCCTACCAGCAACGATTAGGGAGGAATCTTTAAGAGAACGCAAGCTGGGGAAGGAGGGGTCGCTCTCCTCACAGGGCAGTCTCCCTCCCGGCCCACCCGGGAGCAAAGGCTTTGCTCCTGTGCGGGGGACAGCACAGACCCCGAGTTCTGACCCACAGTCCCGTCTGGGAGTGGTGCCCTCTACAGTCAAATGACTTGGGAAAATAAGGCAAAACCGTTTTCTTCACCGCAAGGCTCTGCCCTAATCCTTGTCACATAGAATTTGGCAAACGTGTTGACCATAAGCCTATAATTTCCGGAGCATGATGAGAAAAGTTCACAAACAAGGGGTGTTAAGAATGATTATCCCTGGGGTGGAGAGGATTATGTATGATTTATATTTTCTTTTGTTTGCTTCTCTGTATTTCATTTATTTTCTACAGGGGATATGTACATATACTACTTGTGTACTGAATAGTAAACAATTATGTTAATGAAATTAAAATTCCTTCCTGCCTCGGGTTAGGCTTGACCGGGCCAGGAGCAGTGGGAAGACTGGGTCTGAAGGGGGGCCTGTGGTCGCCCTGCGGATCCCGGGAAGGAGAGACAGTGCTGGAGTGGGACAAGGCAGGGCCCTGTCCTGGAATCAATGGACTGGGCTTCCAGACTCGGAGAGTCCACTCACCTTAGAGCTGCTTAGCTCAACTCCTTGCCCCAGACTATCCTGACATCCTCCCGGCCGTGAGCAGTGTGGGCCAAGCAGGACCCCAGGACTCCACGACCCACCACCCCCTATTCCAAGAGTGTTCTGTCTTCTCCTGAGCTTGGGAGCTGAGCCACAGGTGGATGCCACACTAAGAATTTTAAGCTCTCTTCTCAACTTTTTACATGGTATTGACGTCCCACAGCCTGGTCACTCTCAGCCAAATATTTTCTATTTTTTAAACATTTCTCTTAACATGTGGTATCCACCTGAAATAGTAAATACGTGGTTTAAAAAAACAGGTTATTTTTTCTCTTAATTTCATTAAAATACATGTGGCTGCTTGTAACAGGGATTCTAATTTATATTGTAGGATTTATAAGTTTTTAGATGGAACACATATAACAATTACAGCAGGATGGGAAAGTAGGCCTGTCTTAAAACTTTACAACCCTTGACAGGGAGAACCAGCTGAGAGTTGCTTCCCTCAACAAGCAGTGTTTACAAATTCCAAAAAATAATCCAAAAATAAAATAACACATGCATAGAATATGCTTTTTTTTTAACCATGATGAAACTTGAGTGTAGAATTCATAGTGACCACAGGATCTACCTGGGAGAACTAAAGCCATACGTATGTCCATGCAATGGTGGGGTCCCTGTGAGTTGCTGGCAATGAGTACAGGGTAATGAACCATGGTATCTGTGAACTTGATTCTCTGAGAATATTAATTGAAAACAAAATAGCAAGTCCATCATAATTAGCTTTTATTATTTATCTAGGCAGAATGTCCCTCTCAGATATTCACAATGCAGACATTCCATATCAACGACACAATGCTAATTTTTATCAGGTGTCATTAAAATATGTTTAAATATCACTCCTCACTGGACAGTGCTCTTTCAGAAGACTTGGGCAATTCATCCAAGTCATGTGTGAAGACAGGCAAAAAATGGAAACTTGATATGTGAGTTTGAAAATATGAACCTCCTGCAACAGTTCCCACCAGGCCATCTCCAGAAAGAGCAGCTAACGCCGGGAGCAGGGACAACCAGCAGCATCAGTCACTGTTACTGCCTGCGTTGTCAGGGTTATTATTGCTAATTATTAACATGCTCCTGCTGTGTGCTATTAGGTGTATGCAAAAGTCTCAGTGCCAAATCTCAGATTTGCCATGGTTAGCATAAACCAGGCAGATTCAGCTCAGGCGCACGGGGCATTTGACACCTGCAGCCTTTAGCCGGGGGAGATGACAGCCAGCGTGTCAGCATCCCTGCCTCCTGTCCTTCAGATAAACAAGGCTGTGCAGCATCCTTTAAGCTTCTCAGGGGGCCCTACAGAGAAGACCCCATTGTGTATGGCAGCCATCATTAGGACACATCCTTGAATGGTTTATTAAAATCAACAGTAGTTAGTTCTGACTTACCCATCTGACTTACCCATCAGATGCACCCATTTTAAGCGTACAATTTAACGTGCTTTGATAAACCTACACCCCCATGTTACTATAGGCAGGTATAGGACATTTTCATCACCCCGAAAGGTTCCCTCGTGCCCTTTGCAGTCCATTTCTCTCTACTCTTTATCCCTGCTCCAGGTAATCACAGATTTCTCTGATTGCAGATTAGTTTCCCAAATTCTAGAATTTCACACAGGCAAACCAAACAATATGAACTATTTAGTTCATAAATCCTAATACAATGCTTTTGGGATTCATCCATGTTGTTTTGTCTATTGGTTTGTTCCTTTTTTATTGCCAAGTAGTATTTCAGTGTACAAACATAACATTATTAACCCTTTACCTCTTCAGGATTATTTGGGTTATTTCCCAGTTTGGCTATAATGAGTAAAGCTGCCCTGAAAAGTCACATGTTGATGTGGACACGAGCTGTCTCTTCTCTGGAGGAAACACCATGATGTGGACCCTTTCCTGCCTCACTTTTCAGTCCCTTCACTCCCGCTTCCCAGGGTCACCTCCCAAACCAGCCGCTGGAACCCAAGTGCTCATCTCGGGCTCTGATTTTGACAACATCCAAAATGAAACACCCGAGCCTGGCTATGTGCAGCTGACCTCCTCACTGACAGGGACAGGGTCTCCATAAAGCATCCCTACCTTGTTACTTATGTTGGTAATCAACTTCCTAGGCCAGGAGAGCCAGCATCATAATTCTTTGTCACCCCAGAATGTCATCGAATAATTTCTTATGTGTGGATCTCCTTAACCTGTCTTAATTATCTAGCTATGCAACCTTGACTAAAGTTGTTGACCTCTCAGAACTTCAGATTTTTCATCTATTAGAAAATATAAGATAAATATAATAGGTATATTTCAGGGTTATTGTAAAGATTAAATATAGTCATTCACTCCACATATCCAGCATTTGTTCTATGGATGCAGCCTCCCACTGAAAGGAACCAGAAATCTTTTAAAGAATGTTGGATTCCAGGTCTGGGGCAGGGGATATAAAAGATAAGCCCAGAAACTATCATTGTGCCTGAAAGAAGAAAGGTGAATAAGACTGCTGTGTCATGTCAAAAAGACACAGCATATGTTTAACATTTTTCAAAATAAAATGTTCGAAAATAAAAAGACACAGTCATTAACTGAAAAAAGTGCCATTGGCCTGAGATATAACAATTTGGGTATAGAACAAAAACATACCCTGGGGAAAAGAATCCTTATTCAACAAATGGTGCTGGGAAAATTGGATAGCCACATGTTGAAGACTGCAACAGGATCCTCACCTTTCACCTCTCAGAAACATACACTCGTGGTGTATAACAGACTTAAACCTAAGGCATGAAACTGTAAGAATTCTATAAGAAAATGTTGGAAAAACTCTTATAGACATTGGCCTAGGCAAAGAATTTATGAAGAAGACCCCAAAGGCAATCACAGCAACAACAAAAATAAATAAATGGGACCTGATCAAACTAAAAGCTTCTTTCTGCACAGCCAAGGAAACTATCATGAGAGCAAACAGACCACTTACAGAATGAGAGAAAATATTCACATGTTACACAACTGATAAAGGGCTGATAACTAGAATCTACATAGAACTAAGGGAAATTAGCAAGAAAAAATCAAACAACCCTATCAAAAAGAACATGAACAGAAACTTTTCAAAAGAGGACAGAATAATGGCCAACAAACCTAAAAAAATGCTCAACATCTCTAATTATCCGGAAAATGCAAATCAAAAGCACAATGAGATATCACATCTCCAGTGAGAATGGCCTTTATCAAAAAGTCCCAAAACAATAAATGTTGACATGGATGGGGTGAGATAGGAATACTCCTACACTGCTGGTGGGAATGTAAACTAGTACAACCTCTGTGGAAAGTAATATGAAGATACCTCAAAGAGCTACAAGTAGAAACAAAAGACATTCTATAAAAAAGACAGCTGCGCTAGAATGTTCATAGCAGCACAATTCACAATTGCAAACATGTGAAAAGAGTGCAAGTGCCCATCAACACGAGTGGACTAATAAAAGGCAGTCTATGTATACCGTAGGGTTCTACTCAGCCACAAAAATAATGGTGATCTAGCACCTCTTGTATTATCCTGGGTAGAGCTGGAGCCCATTCTACTAAGTGAAGTATCCCAAGAATGGAAAAACAAGCACTGCATGTACTCACCATCAAATTGGTATTAACTGATCAGCACTTAAGTGCACATATAATAATAATATTCACTGGGGTTTAGGCAGATGGGAGCAGGGAGGAGGGGATGGGTATATACATACATAATGATAGTACGGTGCACCATCTGGGGGATGGACACACTTGAAGCTCGGACTCAAGTGGGCAAAGGCAATGTACATAACCTGAACATTTGCACTACTGTAATATGCTGAAATAAAAAATATTTAAAAAATACACAAATCCATGACTTCTTAACGAATTTTTTAAAATGTTCAACAGAATTGGTTGTATAAAATCAACACATTAATATGAAGTTTGAAAACTAAAGGAAAATAAACAAACTTTATATGCCTTATCTATACAAGTTTTTATCTCAAAGTAGCCAAAGTTGATAAGGTAAAATTCTCTATTTTGAAGAATTACAGGTTATGAATACAGAAGTAAAGGTAGAATTGGAAAATCAACATTTTGAAATTTCAAATAAAATAATGAATCCAGACAACGTTCATGGATGGATATTAAAGCCATTAATGGGAAAAATAATGGGGAATTTTATGACAGAGGGATTGGACAGACACTGAGCACAGTAATCATTTTTTCTTTTCTTTTTCTTAACCAAAAGTGATATAAGCAGACAGCACATGCCTCATGGTGCGATGACATAGGAAGTTTCAGCTCTACCACAATGCCGGTAAAGATGGAACTTGAGTCTAAACAATCTGGCTCTAATTATCAGTTTAAAATAACTATGGGGCTAGAAAAACAAGTTGAAAGACTCCGCAACAAAGAAAACCACCGAATCCAAAATGTGAGCCCTTCTACACGGAAAATAACAGTTTTATCCAACAAAGCAATGGCAAAGAAAAAAACAGAGAAGAAACAGGGGACTGTCTCAAAGGGACAGAGATTGAAGTGGCAGCCTCTCAAGGACAGTCCTTGGCCTTTGTGTCCTGATTGTAATAAACCAACTGCAAAGGACACTGTGGAGACAATGAGGGAAATTCGAATAGGGACTGGGTGCTAGATGGAGTATATAAATGACAGAATTTTTAGATGTTAAAATGAAGTTTATGGGGAAATATTCTTATTAGAGATACATGATTATATATTTACAGAAAAATGAGATTTTGTCTAGGGATTTGCTTTCAAATGCTCTAGAGAAAGAAAAATGCAGGTGTCAATTAAACAGAATTGGCAAATGTGGTGATAATGGCTGAAGCTGGGGTGATGCAGGTACAGCAGTATCTATTGCTCCGTGCTCTCTCCTTTTTTCTCTCTCTCTCTCTCTTTTTTTAATCAAAGTTTAAAACACGATAAAACCCTGTACTGAGTGCACCACACAGAGCATGGCACAATGTATACATTATTAGATGGCTGAGAATTGGGAACCTCTGCCCTTGACACTCCCCCCAAATAGAACCAGCTGAGTAGTCTTGTTCTAGAAGATTCCATCATCACTCTTCCAGCATCCTACACAGAACTCCACAATGTCCCGCTCTGGGCTGGGAGTGACATAAAAGCCCCGGGCTTGCCAAGTTGCCTGTCCCGTACCCTACCAAGTGTCCAGATTTGGGAGTCCTGGTTCAGTGCCGGTGCCATGGTCATTTTGAGCTCCCTGTGGCAGTGATTTTAGGGTGGGTTTAGCCCAGTGAGCTCAAAAGCAACCACTAGTAGCAACAAAGAACAGTCTTGTGGAAGCCCTTCTGACCACGACTGTATCTTCCACTGCTCCAAACCAGAACAGAGGGGGTGCATCTCCTGTGCCACCCTCCCACAGTCCCCCGTGGTGAAGTCCATGTGATTATTATTATTATTTTTTTTTTTTCTGAGACAGAGTCTCACTCTGTTACCCAGGCTAGGGTGCCGTGGCATCAGCCTAGCTCACACAACCTCAAACTCCTGGGCTCAGGCGATCCTCCTGCCTCAGCCTCCCAAGTAGCTGGGACTACAGGCATGTGCCACCATGCCTGGCCATTTTTTTCTATATATTTTTAGTTGTCCAATTAATTTCCTTCTATTTTTAGTAGAGACGGGTCTCGCTCTTGCTCAGGCTGGTTTCGAACTCCTGACCTTGAGCAATCCTCCTGCCTGGGCCTCCCAGAGCATGTGATAGTTTTGACTGAAAGGGCTTATTGCTGTCCAGGGTTCAGATTTTAGCCCATGCCCCCAAGCTTCTGATTACAGATGAAAACCGAATGGTGACTACCCACAGCGACCCTCCCAGACCAGCCCAGGGGATGCAGAGAGAGGAACAAAAGCACAGAGAATTCAGCTCGGTTTCTCCGGGCGCCTCCAATGCTCAGTGGAACGCTCTCTGGAGACCAGGATCTTTGTGGCAGAGATTCATCTCAACATGAGGTCACCCCCAGTGGGTTATGAGGGGCACAAGAGTGTGACAGAGCCGGTTCTAAGCCCATCTCTCGGAGGGGCAGTTGGGGCTACTATGCAACTGCTCAGACCTGAGGGTCCCTGAGATCTGACACGGAATGCGAGTGGGGGCGAGGACGCCCCTGCTGGGTGTCTCCCTCAACAGGTGGCTGCAGTGGGATCCAGGCCAGCTGTGGCCCTCCTGCTCTGCAAGGGAACCTACCTCACAGGACCCGACTCACTCCTGGGACAGGCCGGGCTTCTGCGCCCACGTCTGCCCTGCGGGCAGTTTCTGCATCACCCTCCCCTCACTGAACCGCAGGCTCACGTGTGTGCGTGTGAGAGAGAGGAGCTAGCATATTCTCATAAAGTCTTTATTGTTTTAATAACTTACTCTGGGAAACTCTACACATATACACAAGTAGAGGGGATAGTATAATAAGCCCCAGCGTTCCATAAACCCAGCTCCAATGATAGCTCATCTGGCTTCAACTATATACTCCCACACTCCTGGATTATTTTGAAGCAAATCACATCATTTTACGTGAAAGTTTTCATTTTTTTAAATTATATATCTCCAAAAGATAGAAGTATTTTCTAATTTTTATCAAAAAATTAAAACATACACATAGATATAATCATTTGTCTGAACCAACACTCTTCTTAAAGTAAATTACACACATCAGAACAATCCACCCCTCAACACTCCAGCATCCAGCTCTGAAAACAAAGGCATTCTGCCGCACAACCCGCTTCAATTGTCCCACTTAGGAAATGCAACATTGATATTTACTTATTATCCATATTCAGTTTTCCCCAATTGTTCCAAAAATATTAACACAGACTAATTTTATGAATGTCACAATACCATTACCATACCTAAAATTGTTAATAATAGTTTCTTAAATCATCAATTATCTGGTCAGTTATATAATTTACATATCATCTTCTTTTTATCATCTCAAACTCTCTCTCTCAATTTATTTGTAAGAGAAGCCTGGAAATTTATAGGGTCTCTCAAAGTATAGATTTTGTTGAGTGTTTCCCTGTGGTCTGTTTTTAAAATATATTTCTCCATCTCTGTATATATCAAGAGGTGTGAAAAAAATCAGATTTGTTTCTTCAGTAACCCTACTTCACAGGCAATGCCAGCTACTTGAGTAGCATAGGCCATAATGTCTGAATGTCCTTCATCTGGGATCTTACCAGCTGTTACCTGGGTCCATTAATTTATTAGGAATTTGTAAAATACTAATATTCTACATATATCATTCTTTCATAATATATTAGCTGAAAAATTTTAGAAAGGTTTCTTAAAATCCTCATTATCTATCAAGTTAAACTGTGGCATAACTTGGAGATTTCTCAAAATATTAAAAATAGAATTACCATTAGATCCAGCAATCCCACTATTAGGTATCTACTCCCTAACACCAAAAAGCAAATATATCAAAGGGATACTTGAATTGCATGTTTATTGCAGCACTATTCACAATAGCAAAGACGTGGAATTAACCTAAGTGTCCATCAATGGATGAATGGATAAAGAAAATGTGTTATATATATGCGATGGAATACTACTTGGCCATGAAAAACAATGAAAGCATGCCATTTGCAGCACCATGGATGGAACTGGGGGTCATCATCTTATGTGAAATAAGACAGGCACAAAAAGATAAATATAACATATTCATATTTATATGTGGGAGCCAAAAAAATTGAGGTAGAAAGTGGAAAGAGATAACAGAGATTGGGAGGTGATGGGGGAGAGGATGAGGAGAAGTGGATTAAAGGGTACAAACATACAGTAAGGTAGGAATAAATTCAATGTTTGATAGCTGAGTAGGGTGACTGTTCTTGGGTGATGGACACCCTAAATAACCTGATTTGATCACTATGCATCACACATAACAAAATGTCACATGTACCCCATAAGTTTGTACAAATAAAAATGTTTAAATAAAATTAAGATTAACATAAAACTATGACATAACTATAACATACTATGTTTGCCTATTATATACTACAGTTTGTATAGAAAAGGAATAATAAATGATTGATTCTGACCAGTTTTCAAAATAACGAGTTTGCTTATGAACATCCTTCTGTAATGACAATTAGTTTTCCTCATATTATTTTTTAAGATTTCATTATGAAATCATGGATTTAAATATATTTGATGAGTTTCATTCATTATGGTTATTAAACTTATTGATGCTTAAATTATGCCATCTTGAGTTAGTGAGAGCCTCTTCATGTTGCCTCCTAAGTCTTTTTGACATGATCTTATTATTCTGCAATCTCTTCCTTGCTGTCTGAAAGGACAAAATGTTCCAGGTCCAAATTGTACATTTCCAGCCCCAGGCCTATAATCAGACATTTTTCCAAGGTGCCTTGGCTCCCTTTCATGATAAATGATATATAATGATCATGATTTGAGTGTTACGGGTTTTCATTGCTGCTGAATTGTCCATTGTTTCTAAGCCTTCCAGTAGTTGGAGATAGATAATATACATTGATAAATTATAGGGTTTTATTACACCTAACCTCATCAATCTTACATCTGTTTCTTCTTTATCCTGTGCTGAAAATCCTGGTTCTCAATGACGCTCCTTTAATTGATCATTTTCTTTTTATCACAATCAGTCACAAAACAGTCACACAGCAGTCTTAAATAACAGCGCTAGCATTAAGAAAAAAATGTGATTACTCACTTCAGGTGACAATTTGTTTCCAGTTATTTTCTTTCTGTGTTATATTCCATCAGAGACATATAGTAAAAATGCCGAGGCTTAAAGCCAGTTGGAATATTCCCTCTCTCATTTATGCTGGTATCTCGCTGTCTTCCCCATGCTGTTAACAAACCCAAGGTCTGTAAAGGGAACTACATAGAGGAGACTGTCTGTGTATTTTTTCCCAATCAAAATCACAGGAGGAAAAATGACCATCTGTTCCTTCTGCGAACATCAGGATGAGCTGATAGGACTGGGAGTTGCTGGCTGGCTGCCAGCCTTCTGAGTCCCAGTTCCAGACGGCTGGCAGCCCTTCTCTGGTCAAAGCACCTGACCATCAGTGGCTCCCTCTCTGAACTACATCAAATACAATAAATGCTTCATATATTTCTTAGTGTAATTGAAAGCTTTTGTTCAGAGATGTGACATGAGCAATAGGAACATTACATTGGGAGAGGGGCGCATCGAATTCAGGAAGCAACGAACAGAGATTATTTGCTTTTCTTCAGTGGCTGAGGCCAAGTGGAGCTAGGTTTGGTGACTAAGCGGAAAGCCTGTCATTCACCACTTCTGCATATATTCTGGGCATCACGCCTTTGGCCTTGGTGAGGGGGCTCTGCCCTTGTAGCACCCGAGAGCTACAGACACTGAAAAGGCTGGGGTCTCAGGGACAATCCAGACAGCAGGGGGTGGCAGCAGAAGTGGCCAGAGACAAACACAGAGGACTCGCTGGGCGGTTCCTGAGGGAGTGAGGAGAAGGAGTGGAGTGAGAAGGAACAAGGGAGGAGCATGCGTTTCCTGGTCTGCCTAGGTGTTGGCAAAGAAGACCCACAAGCAGCCTGCTCCCAGCATGGAAGCCTTTTGCCGGCTACGGTTAGACTTGAGGAAGTTTCCAAATATTGACAGGAAGGGAAAGAGCTGGCTAGGCCTACTGGAGCCGCATGAAGTATCAGAACAAGCCCCTGGCGGGGTGAGAGGCAGGAGGAAGGGCGACACATGCTAGGGGTGCTGAGAGACTCGCTCCAGTGAGTGTTCCTGCCCCCCATGGGAGTTCCCAGCTCAGGTGAAACCAACTCTTTTTATCTCAGGAAAAAGCACCTGTTCCAAAGGACCCATGAACCTGTACAGGCACTAAGCTGAGGCTGAGGCAAACACAGCCCCTTTTACTGCCTTGGAAAGTGTCAGAATGAAAGAGTACGTGGGGGTTGAAGGTTTTCCTTTTTCTCAAACTCTCTCCATTCACGCCCATAAATAGAATGGCCAAAACAATGACAAAACACACTGCTTTGAGGGCTAAAGGCCAGGTTCGAGTCCTGTGTGTCCCTTCTGTAGTTTGATCTCTTGCACTCAAACCCTGGCTCTGCCACTGCTATTTAGGCCATCTTACCTCTCAAGATCTCAGTATCTGCATTTTAAAATGGGGATAATTATCTTACCTCCCTCAGTAGGTCATTTTCGTGTTAAATATGAAGAGCTAAAAGTGCTTACTCAGCATCCTACACACAGCAGGAGGACTTGTTAGGTCACAGTCACCATGTCCTAGAGGCCAGACTCCCAGAGGTCAGAAAATCTACACCATTGCCTCACCCCAGGAGTCCACCACTGAGTGCTTTGTGAGGCACTGGCCCAGGAAATTGGCAAAGTGACTCCTTATTTACAGCCTGAAATCAGGACACAGGTCCCCAATTCCCCAGGTGAGACAGCGTGCAGCCACAGTGTGTGGCTTTGAGAATTGAACTCAGGGCTTCTGTTAATAAAAACCTGCCCAGCCGGAAAGGCTGTCTTCAGTTGACTCCATAAGCCTCACTTTGGAATTCAAGCCCCATTTCAGTCTCAAGAAACCCAGAATCCTTAGAAAAGCACACTTACTTCCTTCTACTCAAAGATGAATTTTGAGCTGGGAAAATTCTAATCCTTTGGAAATTGGAAGTTTACTTCCAAACAGCCAATTAAAAAGGTCATAAAGCTCTATTCTATTCAGGGAATTCATTAGCATTGCTTAGAAGAAATTAAAATGAATGTTCAAGAGATTTTTTTTTTAGACTGGCAAGAATTTTAAGACAGCATAAACATCAATGGGAAAATTATATTAGTAAGGGAACATGCTGAATACATTTGCATTTTATGAATGGGAAGTGTTTCCTGAAATTACCATCAAACTTGAAATATTTAGCAAGATAAACATGTTGTCAGAGGCCTGTGGGGAAGGGAGAGAGAGGGGAGCAGTGGGGGAGAGAGGAGATGCAGCTCTCTTTGGCTCAGTTTCCCTCTCACCCAGAAATGCAGGAAGTCAGAAGGGCTGTGAACCATCTGGCTGAGCGGGGTGAGGTTGGGCTAGGTTGGGAATACGTGAGATAATGAGCTAATAAAATAGAAATAAATGGCCCTCCCTTGCCCTTGAAGCTTGGTTTTATCATGTGACCGTGGGAAGAAAGAGGAAAGGTGTGATTCTGAAGGCCACTCATTTATGCAATAGCTATAAATGTCTAAAGCCTGTATCAATTGCTACCTTCTCTCTCCACCTTGTAAAGACCTCTCGCCCATGAAGCTCCCACCATGAGACCCTGCATACCCTCTGAACCCTCCCCCTTATCACTATTGTCATCCATTTTCCTACTGCTGGACCCCCCCACCATCTGTCATGCATTATATTCTCTGGAGTGTCACTGTCCACAGGACTCATGAGCACCCTGGCCCCCTCATGCCTGTACCCCATGTCTCGAGGCACCTTTTCTTCCATGCCATTGTGGCCACCTACTCACATTGTCAAAGGCTATTCTGTCACCAAGGACTGTTATGGTCCCAAGATTAAATCACATAGCCTACCTGGTCCACAACCCTGAGTTCACTTCCCCATGCAACCTGATTGCATCATTCTTCAACCTCATCATTTCCGGTCCACTGATCCAACAACATTTCTTCTCCTTTTTCAGGCTATCTAAAGTTTATTTTCTCCATTATCTTCCTTAAATCTATGATGAGCATTATGATTGCTTTCTTATAGTTAAGCTCAATTTCCTTGCCCCACTCTCAGTCTATTGTAATTATTTTGCTAAACTTTTAAACCCAGCAGACCCCAGCCACCTACCTCCTTCATGACTATGTTGGTGCAACTGAGTGCTGTTACAGAGAGAGAAACCTCCAGTGGGACAGCCCCAACCATGATCAATTCATGATCGTCCACCCTAAAATGGCCTGGGGACCCTGCTCTGGGCCTCCGTTAGCTCATTCTGCCGCTGCTCTTTGTTTCCAGTCCAGATGTTCTCTCTTCCAGCCAGATCTCCTACTGCATCACCTGTTGCCCTCTCCCAGGAGCAGTCACACTCTTGCCTCAAAACTCTCGCACAGGCAGGGCTCAGTGGCGCACGCGGTCATCCCAGCACTTTGAGAGGCCAAGGCGGGAGGATCGTTTGAGGTCAGGAGTTTGAGACCAGCCTGACAACATAGCAAGACTCTACAAAAAATAGAAAACTTAGCCAGGCTTGGTGGCACACACCTGCAGTCCCAGCTACTTGGGAGGCTGAGGCAGGAGAATCACTTGAGCCCAGGAGTTGGAACTTGCAGTGAGCTGCGATGATACCACTGCACTGTAGCTGGAGGGACAGAGTGAGACTCTGTCTCAAATTAGGAAAAAAAATTTAAAAAAGTAAAATTTGTCAATCAGAAATTTCCTCAGTATCTCAAAGAAGAGAAAAATCTATAAACATTAAAAAATGTCTCATTCCCAATAAAATCAAAAAAGCATAACTCTTTTTATTGAAAGTAGATAATATTTCTGAGGCCTCTACTATATACCAGGCTCTGATCTCAGCACCTGGTTTCTTTTATGTCATAAAATCATCAGAATAGTAGGCAGATCCTTGTATTATTTTTAACTCTGGAGGAAATTATAGCAGAGACAAGATAAATAATCTGCTCAGACCAAGCATTAGTAGTTCTTTTGGCTGGATAGGCCAAGACTTAAGATGTCATTGTCTCAATTTTAGGATCTCTTACTCAAGACTTCCACTGGAGGGGAGAATATATACTTACCTTCTGTTTGTTCCCTCCAGACAACAAGCTCTATTCTAGACACCTGCATCACTTTCTCACAAAGAAGACTAAGGAAAAAGATAAGTATGATGCAGTCCAAATCCATGCCCGCTGCAGCCAACAAATCCCAGAGTGTAGGAGAGCACTCCTTGGACCTGGCAGAGTGGCTAGGAAGAAAGTGAGAAGCAAATGTTTAGTTGTATCGTATTTGTCCAGAGAATTCATTTTTTTTTTAACTCTAAGGATCTTGGCAAGCTCTCAAAGATTAAAATAATCCCAAGAGTTCTGACTATAAGTAAGACTCAATTGGGAACTATTTCTGAGGGATGGGGAGGTGAGAATCGTGGGCATTCCCTGATAAACCCAGCCCCTCACTGAGAGCAAGTTCAGGGCTGATCACGGGGCCCCAACTGGGAGGAACTGAGCTCCCTTCTTTGTGTCTAGTTCCTTCTCTGATCTTGATACTGATCAAACTGGTAGACCAGAGCAGAATAGTAGGGTTAGACTGGCAAACTAGAATCACGGCCTGGTAGGCTAGCAGAGTCTCTGGAGGTCATCCCATTCACCCCTGCCATTTTACAGGCAAGAGAACTGGAGTCCAGAGAGGTCAAATGACTGTCCAAGGACACACAGCACCAGTGCTAGGCCAGTTCCCAGATGCCATATTCACTGGCCCACACTCACATCCCCTACTTCAGGTTTTCCTTAAGGACTTTGTTGCCCATACCTGTCTGATTCTCTTGTACTGTATGGAAACTGAGCCTCCCACAGGCAGAGGAAGATGCTAATGAAAGCAACTGGGTACATTTAGTCTTAATTCTGTTGTCTTTGGTTACTGTTGTTTGCTGGCAAATTAACTCCTGAGAAACAAAGGTGGTTGTACATAAAAAGTGCAAAATGCCAAAGATTGGGGCAATAATCTTTCACTCACTGAGTGCAGTACTTTGTAATGAGTGGAGATATTTAGCAAGCATATCTGTTCTTCTATGCTCCTTGGAATTATCCAGGAAGGCAAGGGAATTCTCTTCCCTGAGATGCATCACTGGGAATGAGACTCCACCCTCTATGCTCACCGGTTCCAGGACAGGCCAGGGCACTGGAGGTAGAGTGATCCATCTCATACATTCCGGATCCAAAGCCACCCTCTTGACAAGTGGAGTCAAGCAGCCGAGCCTTTCTGCAGGGGACGCTGCGCGCACAGGGGCCTGCTGTGGACTCCGGCCGCCAGGGCATCCTGTCTCGTCTCTGCAGCTCTGCACAGCCTCTCTCCTCCTCCCTCTGCTCTGCACCCCATCATCTGCCAATCAGTCACTCTGCCACCTCCAAGGAGCAGTTGACACCCAATGAGAACTTTATATGATAATTGGACCTGCTGCCCCTTGGGTCATTTATGTTATTTATCTGTCCTTTTGGCAGGGGCCTCTGATCATTCTCTCTCTTGTTCCCTTTCCTGGAGTCAGGCCACAAATCGGGGCATGCTCATTAAAGTGTCAGTGAGTTGAGGAGCCTCCTACTAAGTGGGATTAATTGACAGACATAGCTCACCCGGGTGGCAAAATGATTTACACCAGCCAAGGAGCAATTTCCCCTGAGCCTACTTAGTCTCCGTCCTCAGGGAACTTTGGCAGCGAGTTGCTCAGGTCTTGACCTGGCTTTGCAAATGCAGAAGGAAGAGGACCAAAGGCAGACTGAGCTACCAGCCCAGGGCTCCTGGAATCTGCTGGATCAGTTATCTATTTCATTCATTTCATTTTCTCTCCTTCCTTCCTTCCTCTCTCTTTTTTTCTCTTTCTTTCCTTTCTTTCTTTCTTTTTGTTGCAGAGACAGGTTCTCACCCTGTCTCCCAGGCTGGAGTGCAGTGGCTTGATCATAGCTCACCATGACCTTGAATTCCTAGGCTCAGGCTATCCTTCTACATTAGTCTCCTGAATAGATAGGACTGCAGGCATGCCACCGTACTTGGCTAATTTTTAAATTTTTTGTAGAGACAGGGTTTTACTATGTTGCCCAATCTGGTCTTCAACTCCTGGCCTCAAACGATCTTCCCACCTTGGCCTCCCAAAGTGCTGGGATTACCAGCATTAGCCACTGCACCCTGCCATTTCATTATATTTCTAAACAGGAAAAGTTTAAAAATAAAACAAGAGAAATAGAAAATAAGTAGCATTTGGTGATTTAACTGCTAGAAATGTAAAAAAACCTGCTGTCTAAAGCAAGTGCTACCAGCCAATTTTTTGACCTTCCGCTTTTCAGACACGAACAAAGTAGACATCAAATTGTAAGCCTGGTTACTCCAAAACCAGCAATTCCCCCAAAATGGGATTTTGTAGTCACGCATTGCCACACACATCCACATATTGTTCTCATTCTCCCCCTTCATTGGCTGACATCCCTCCCACTTCTGCTGCTTGCTCTGGAAACTTGTTCTATTGTTTAGAACAAAACCAACCACACAAGCCATAAACCTCCCCTAAATAATTCCATCTCCTCTTCACCAAGAGCTTTGATCAATTACTTTCCTCTTCTAAAATCCATTCATCTTCTGTAACACGGACACTGCTGCTCTTATGTCTTTCTCTATGTGAAAATGTCCATTCTCCAACACTCAGTTCCCCAAAGGCCAATGCAGGACTGACAGCCACAGATCTTACTCTCCTTGAAATATGGCTTTGCTCATTGTCTCTGCTGTAACCTGGCTACTATCCCAGCACGTCACTTGTTAACGTGATAAATTGATTTATATTTCAAGATATTTCTGTATTGAAACAATTGACTACATTCTCTTGGCAAATTTGACTCCCTCTTTCTCTTGATCTCCATAGCATCACTCTCTTCTTGATTTCCTCCTTGCCTGTTGTGAATGTTTCCCAGTGTATATTTGGGTTGTCATAAAGTTTACATAACATTTTACCATTTTAATCATTTTAAATGTATAAATCGGTGGCATTAAATACAGTCACAATATGCTACGTCCATCCCACTATCCACTTCTAGAACTTTCTCATCAACCCAAACAGAAAGTTCATACCCATTAAGCAATAACCCCTGTCAACTAAAATGTGTAGGAGGCCAAGGGTTTGGACTGAGCTCCTTCCTGCACTAGGCCCCGCAGAACAAACAAAAAGGAGTTACTCATGCTGAAGTTCTGCACCAACCCGCTGAAACTGAGTTGTTTATGTGACTTTCCTAGAAATCAGGAAAGAGAGAGGGAGGGAGAGAGAGAGAGAGAGAGAGAGAAAGAGAGAGAGAGAGAGAGAGAGAGAGAGAAGAGAGAGAGAATAGCCAAATCTCTGAAATAGGCTGTAATTTTTAAAAAGTCTTCTCTGCTTTAACCTTTACAAGGAAAGTAACTTTGAAGTGACTAATCTGCTCTATGCTCAGTTTCTGCTTTCTTCAGCCGTTTTCTGCCTTTAAAGCCAAGCTCCTCCGCCCAGTTTACTGGAACACTCATTCATTTTATTGAAACGAGATGTTACCCAATTCTAGAATTGCAAATAAAGACCAATTCTGTCTTTAAACTAAATGTTTTATACTTTCGTCTCCTGACACACACCCCTCCCCCAAAAAAATAGTAACATTAGACAATGCTCCCTCCCTCCTTGTAGCCTCTGGTAATTTTTATTCTACTTTCTGTCTCCATGGATTTGACTACTCTAGGGAATGTACATAAGCAGAATCACCCAATACTTGTTCTTTTGTGTCTGACTTATTTCACCTAGCATAAGGCTTTGACGGTTCATCCATGTTGTAGCATGTATCAAAATGCACTGCTTTTTAAGGCTCAAGAATGTTCCATCCCACGTACATAACACATTTTGTTCATCTATTCATCGGTCAGTGGACATTTGGGTTGTTTTTTGTCTACAGTACATAATGCTGCAATGAACACTACTGTCCAAGTATCTGTTTGAGACCATGCTTTCAATTCTTTTGGGGATATACATAAAATTGAAATTTCTAGATCATATAATAATTCTATTGCTAAGTTTTTGAAGAATTGCTAAATTTTCCACAGAAGCTGCATTATCTAAGATTCCCACCAGCAGTACACAAAGGTTCCCATTTCTCCACATCCTCACCAACACTTGTTATTTTCTTTTCTTCCTTTTCTATTTGTATTTTTTAATAACCGTCAAATGGATGTGAAGTTGTATCTCATGTAGTTTTGATTTGCATCACACTAATGATTAATCATGTTGAGAATATTTGCATGTGCCCATTGGCCAATTGTATATCATATTTGAGAAATGTTTATTCAAATTATTTGCTAATTTTTTGAATTCAGATAGTTTTTGTTGTTGTTGAGTTATAGAAGTTCTTTATATGTTCTGGATATTAATCCCTCATCAGGCATATGATTTACAAATGTTTTCTACAAGTCTGTGGGGTGCTGTTGTACTCTGTTGATAGCATTGTTTGATGCACAAAAGCTTTTCATGTTGAAGTCCAATTTACCTGTTTTTTCTTCCGTGGTTTGTGCTTTTGGTGTTATATTAAATAAATCACTGCCAAATCCAATGTCATAAAGATATTCCCTATGTTTTCTTATAAAAGTTTTATATTTTTAACTTTAATACTTTAGGTCTTTGATCAATTTTCCATAAATTTTTCTACATGGTGTGAGGTAAGGGTCCAACTTTATTCTTTTGAATGTGGCTATCCAGTTTTCTCAGCATAATTTATTGAAAAAACTAATGTTTCTTCATTATTTGGTCTTGCTACCCTGATCAAACATAAATTGGTCATATATGTGTTTATTACTGGTCTCTATATTCCATTCTACTTGTATGTATGTCTGTACTTGTGACAATAGCACTTTGTTTTTCTTACTGTAGCTTGGTAGTAAGTGCAAAAGTCAGGAAGTGTGAGTTCTCTAACTTTGTTCTTTTGCAAGATTGTTTTGGCTACTCAGGGTCCCTTAAGATTCCATATGAATTTTAGATTTTTAAAAAATTTCCACCAAATAAATACCACTGAGATTTAATGTGGATTGCATAGAACTTGTAGATTGCTTTGTGGAGTACAGATACCTTAACAATATTAAGTCATGTAATCCATGAGCATGGAATCTCTTTCCATTTGTTTGTGTCTTTTAAAAATTTCCTTTAGCAATGTTTGTAGTTTTCAGTGCACAAGTGTTTCACCTCCTTGATTAAATGTATTTCTAAGTATATTGTACTTTTTGATACTTTTATAGAGAGAATGTTTTCTTAATTTTCTTTTTAAATTGTTCATTGATAGTGTATATAAGTGCAACTGATTCTTATGTATTCAATTTATATCCTGCAACTTTGCTGAAATAACTTATTAACTCTAACAGCTTTTTGGATGTAGAATCTTTAGTATTTTCTACATTTATAGCCGTGCTATCTGTAAAGATAATTTTACTCTTTCTTTCCAATTTGAATGTCTTTTGTTTATTTTTCCTGCCAAATTGTTCTGCTTAGAACTTCAATACTATGTTAAATACAAGTAGCAAAAGCAAGCATTTTGTCTGGTTCTTGATCTTAGTGGAAAAGCTTTAGTCTTTCACTAATATAATGTTAGCTGTGGAATGTTCCTATTTTGAGAGTTTTTTTATTCCTAGTTTATTGAGAATTTTTTATCATGAAAGAATGTTGAATTTTGTCAAATACTTTTTGCTACATGAACTGAGATTTTTTTTTTTTTTTGCTTCATTCTATTAATATGGTGTGTTACGTTTATTGACTTTCATATGCTAAATCAAACTTCCATTCCTTGGATAAATTTCACCTGGTCATTGTCTTAGTCCATTTTATTTTGCTATAACAGAATATCTGAGCCTGGGTAATTTATAAAGAAAAGAGGTTTATTTAGCTCATGATTCTGTAGGCTGTATGAAAAGCATGGTGCTGGCATCTACTTGGCTCCTGGTGAGAGCTTTTGAGCCGAGTCAAAACATGGCAAAGAAGTTCAAAGATAAAGTAGGCACATACAAAGAGGCACCAAACCCAGGTGGAATCCTAGCTTTATAATAACTGACTCTCACGGAAATAATCCACTCCCCTGGAACCACCCAGTCTTGCAAGAGTAAGGACTAAGTTCTGTGAGAAGGACACCAAGACATTCATGAGGGATCTGCTGCCATGACCCAACACCTCCCTCTCAGCCCCACATCCCGGTATCACCACACTGGGGATGAAATTTCAACATGGGACTTGGAAGGGACAAACAAAACAAATCCCAACCACATCAGTCACCATACATAATTCTTTTAACACGCTGTTGGATTTTGTTTGCTACTGTTTTGTTGAGAATATTTGCATCCTTGGCATATTGGTAGCTTTCTTTTGATCTCTTTGTCTTGTTGTGGTGTCAGGGTAATACTGTCCTCAGAATGAGTTAGGGAGTATTTCTTCCTCTTCTATTTTTTGGAATAATTTGATAAGGATTGATATTAATTCATCTTTAAATGTTTGGAAGAGTTTATTATTGAAACCATCTATTCCTGGACTTCTCTTCGTTGGATATTTTTAATAACTAGTTCATTGTCTTGCTATCATTTTATTAATATTTTTGTATTTCTTCTTGAATCAGTTTTGATAATTTCTGTCTTTCTAAGACTTTGTCTGTTTCATCCAGGTTATATAATTTGTTCCAATACAATTGTTTATAGTGTCCTCTTATAATTTTTTTAAAAAAATTTCTGACCTCTGTAGGGTGGATAGTATTGTCTCCACTGTCATTTCTAATTTGGGGAATTTGAGTCTTTGCTTTTTTTTTCTGATTTAGCTAAGGTTTTTTCAATTTTTTTATCTCTTCAAAAAATTAACTTTTGGTTTTATTGATTTTATTATTTTTTTGTTCTGTATTTCATTTATCTTCACTTTTATGCTTATTATTCCCGTCTCTCTGCTAGTTTGGAGTTTAGTTTGCTCTTTTTTCCAGTTACTTAAGGTATAAATTTAGATTATTAATTTGGGATCTTATGTATTTTTTTGGGATCTTATGTATTTTAATTAAGGTAAAATGAGGGTGTGGTCCTAATCTCACAGGACTGAGATATCCTTGTAAGATTCTCTCTCTCACTCTCTTCCTCTCTCTCTCTCTCTCTCTCTCTCTCTCTCTCTCTCTCTCGGCTCGGAGAAAAGGCCATGCAAAGACACAATGAGAAAGTGGCCATCTGGAAGAAAGAAAGTGAGGACTTATGGGAAACCAACCCTAATGGCACCTTGATTTCGGACTTCTAGGCTCCAGACTGTGAGAAAATAAATACATTTCTGTTGTTTAAGGCACACACTTCTGTTTTTTTTTTTTTTAATGACAGCCCTAGCAGAATAATATATCATTCTTCCCGAACTTGCTTAAGTTTTCTTTTTGTTTTCTAATATACGTGTTCACAACTATACATTTCACTCTGTGCATTTGCTGCATCCTGTAAGATATATATATATACTATTCTTTGTTTTCATTTTTATCATAGTATTTTACAATTTACTTTGTGATTTCTTCTTTGAACCACTAGCTTAAACAACCAGTGTATGCTGGTTAATTTATAGACATTTGTAAAATTTCTACCTTTCCTTTCATTTATTCCTAATTTGATTCCAGTGTGGTTGAAGAAGAAAATTTGTATAATTTCAATCTTTTAAAAAACTTATTGAGGCTAGGGACAGTGGCTCACACTTGTAATCCTAGCAATTTGGGAGCCTGAGGCAAGAGGATCTTTTGAGGTCAGCAAGTTTAAGACCAGCCTGAGCAACATAGTGAGACCCTATCTCTACAAAAAATAGAAAAATTAGCTGGGCATGATGGCACATTCCTGAAGTCCCAGCCACTTGGGAGACTGAGGTAGGTGAGCCCAGGAATCTGAGGTTGCAGTGAGCTATGATCACACCACTACCCTCAAGCCTGGACAACAAAGTAAGAACCTCTCTCCAAGAACAAAACAAAATGAAACAAAAATCATATTAAGATTATTTTGGGGCCTAATGTACAGTCTATCCTGAAGAATGTACATGTATGCTTTAGAAAATGTGTATTCTACTATTGGGTAGTGTTCTTTATTTGTCTGTTAGGTCAAATGAATTAAAGTGTTGCTCAAATTCTCTATTTTTAAAAATCTTCTGTCTAATTATTCTGTTCATTGTTGAAGTGGGGTGTGAAGTCTTCAACTGTTATGTTAAAACTGCCTATTTTGTGTTTCTATTCTATCCGTTTTTGCTTTATATCAATATAGAAGTGTATAAATGTTTATAATTGACATGTACTTAATTAACCCTTTCTTCAATATATAAAGTCTGTCTTTGTAACAAATTTTGACAAAAAGTCCATTTTGTCTGATACCAGTATAACCATCCTAGATTTCCTCTAGTTACTATTTGCATGGAATATTTTGTTATATCCTATCACTTTCAACCTATTGTGTCTTTGATCTAAAATCATGCTCTTCTAGATAGCATATAGTATGATATTGTTTTCTTTTTATCAAAAGAACTAAAAGAGAAGATTTAGAATGTTCCTAATACATAGAAATGATAAATGTTTGAGGTTATGATTATCCCAGTTGTCCAGATTTGATCACTACATATTATATGCTTCTATAAAAATATCTCATGTCCCTCATAAAGATATATAATTATTATGTATTCATAAAAACAAGAAATCAATTTAAAAAATGAATTGATTAGAAATTCTGGAGCTGAAAAGTATAATCATTGAAATGAAGTATTCACTGGAGGGTTTCAACAACAGATAGGAGCAGGCAGAAGAATCAGCTACTTGAAGATAGGTCAATTGAAATTATCCAGTCTGAGAATCAAATAGAAAAAAAATAAAGTGAACAAAGTCTAAGAGACATGCAGAACA
Organism: Lepilemur ruficaudatus; assembly: GCA_963574885.1. Classification (NCBI taxonomy): domain Eukaryota; kingdom Metazoa; phylum Chordata; class Mammalia; order Primates; family Lepilemuridae; genus Lepilemur; species Lepilemur ruficaudatus. The sequence continues at coordinate 6,573 of CAUYRT010090040.1, read as the reverse complement.
CCACAGATTGAACTGACATAGTTATAATGGAAGTCCTAGAAGGAGGAGGGGAAGAAAGGACAATATGGAAAAAATTTTTGAAGAAATAACGGCTAAAAAATTCACAAACTGGATAAAAGATATGATTCTACACGTTCAAGGAGATCAACAAAGTTGAAGTAGAATAAACACAAAGAAATCTATAGCTAGGCACATTATAATCAAACTTTCAAAAGCCAGACAAAGATAATCTAAAAGCAGCAAGAAAAATACTCATTGTATGCAAGGTATCCTCAACATGATAAACTGATTTCTCATCAGAAAACATGGAGGCCAGAAGCCCATGGGAGGACATATCCAAAGTGCTTCTAGAACAAAAACAACAAAACAACAAAACCCTATCAATCAAGAATTCTATATTCATAAATAATCACGTAAGAATGTGGAATTCCTACCACATAACTCATTATTTAAAAACTTGAACATCCCCCAAAAGCAAACTCTTTAATACTATGTACTTCTCACAGATTTATCCAGTATTGCCTAGTGCTGTTTTCAAGAAAAAAAAAAAGAAGAAGAATTTAAGATATATCCTCGTCCCAGATAAACAAAAGCTGAGAGAGATAATCTCCCAGTAGAATTGCCCTATCCTTCATGAAATTCTAAAGGGAGTATTTAGGCTAAACTGAAAGGGCACTAGAAAGTATAATGACGCCATATGAAGAAACAAAGACTCTTAGTAAAGATAACTACATAGATAACTATAAAAGCAATGTTTATTTTTTGTTTGAAACTCTTTTTTATGTGATTTAAAAAGGGATGCATAAAATAATAATTGTAAATCTATATTAACGTACACATAATGTATAACAATGCTATTTTTAACAGTAACAACATCAAGTGTGACATACAAAGGTGTATAGGAGCCAGCTTTACATAGAAGCTATGTTGCTACTAATACAAGTTAGGTTATTACAAGGAGTTAATTGCAATCCCCAGAATAACCACTAAGGAAATACACAAAACCTATACAGACAGAGAGATGAGAAGGGAATCAAAGTGATACACTACAAAAAAAAAATCAATTATACACAAAAGAAAGAAAGGTGGAGGAAATGAGGAATGAAAACCATATAAAATATATTGAACACAAATAGAAAAATGGCAGAAGCAAGGACTTATTAGTAATTATCTTAAATGTAAATAAAATAAACTCACCAATTAAAGGCAGAATTGGCAAAATGGACAGAAATATGCAATAAATTACTATTAACTATAGTTTCCCTATTGAGCTACCAAACACTGGATCTTATTCCTTCTATCTATTTGTATTTTTATGAACTTAACCATCCCCCTAACCTCATCCCCTCAACACACACTACTCTTCACAGCCTCTGGTAATCACCAATTTTCTTCATTACCTCCATGAAATCAATTTTTGTAGCTCATACATATGAATGAGAACATGTGCTATTTCTCTTTCTGTGCCTGGCTTATTTTGCTTAACACAACGTCCTTTAGTTCCATCCGTGTTGCTACAAATGACAGAATTTCATGCTCTTTTATGGCTGAATGTTATTCTATTGTGTATATACTGTATTTTCTTTATCAATTGATCTGTTGTTGAACATTTAGGTTGATTTCATATCTTGGTTGTCATGAATAGTGCTGCAATAAACCTAAGTAGAATCTCTTCAATATACTGATTTCCTTTCATTTGAATATGTACTTGGCAATGAGATTGCTATATCATATGGTAGTTCTATTTTTAGGGTTTTTTTTGAGGAAGCTCCAGCTGTTTTCCATAGCAGGTGTACTAATTTACATTCCTGCCAAGAGTGTATGAGGTTTCACCTTTTCCTCATCGTCACCAGCATTTCTTATTTTCTGTCTTTTTTTTTATTTCAGCATATAACAGGTGTACAAATGTTTAGGTTTGACATATTTAGCCTTTGTCTCACCTGAGTCAGAGCTTCAAGCAAGTCCATCCCCCAGAACCACACCCATTAGGTATAAATATACCCACCTCCCACCTGCCTGACAGCTGATGAATGTTACTACTATATGTGTATATAAGTGTTGATCCATTAGTAAAAATTTGAAGGTGAGTACATGTGATGCTTGTTTATCCATTCTTGTGATACTTCACTTAGTAGAATGAGCTCCAGCTCTATCCAGGATAATACAAGAGGTGCTATATCACCATTGTTTTTTGTGGCTGAGTAAAACTCCATGGTGTACATATACCAAGTGTTCTGAGCGTGTTTAAAGTAGGCTAGGCCACGCTATGATATTCAATAGGTTAGGTATATTAAATGCATTTTCAACTTATGAAGTTGTCAACTTATGATGGATTTATTGGGTTGTAACAACATCATAGGTCAAGAAGCATCCATACCTACACCAAGGACATGGACAGCTGTCTTCAAGGCTGCTGCTCCACCAGGGCTGAGATGGGGGAAAGAAACATTAAAATGACAACATAGTTCTAGAACTGTGTTTGGCTCACTGTTTCTCTATGCAGCATGTATTTAGTTGCTGCAAATTTTTGACTATTTTCTAATGTTCCGACAAAATTAATGCTGATGATTTTTGCCCTTGAAATTTTCTGCCACTTTTGCTGATGTCACCCCACCCCCTGAACTTCTTCTTAAATCTGTATGTTAATAGACAGTCATGGTTGTTGCACAAACACTGGCATTAGAATAGTTTGGTTTTAATTCTTAACGATAAGAAAGAATATTTTCCCCGTTACTCTTACATTCAGTGACATTTTCACTACCAGCACTGATTTATTTTCATCTATTCAATCAATTGTTCAACTATGCAGAAAACACATTGAATATTTACCTATTGTTTGTCAGGTTCTATATTAATTCTGAACATACATAGATGAATATGCCTTTCCATGGACATTGCGAGCTCCCCATACAGCACAAAGACATAAATGTCAGCAACTGCAATAATGCAAGAGGAAAAACACTGAAGCAGAAGAAAGATCCAGAAACTACCCAGTTAAGGAAAAGAGCGTTCTCTTCTTCATAGGAAAAGAAGAAAGGTGAAAAAAGCATTATGTAAAAAGTGAAAACTAAGCCAGGGCTAATAAGATGGAATATAGGAGAGGAGTTTACTAAAGGGAAGAAATCACAGAAGGACCCTATAAGCCAACGGACAGAATTTATTCACCTAGCAAACTTTTCCTGAGCATTACTATGTAATTTTAACTGTGTCAGGCACCAGAAAAAAATACAAGTAAAACATTGTCCCTGTTCTTCCAGAAATCACAATATATTGGGTATGGAAACAGTTAAAATAATATACTGGGAGTGAAATGATGAAGGGAAATGTGTGTTATTATCAGAGAATCCAGGATAAGCAACACAGATGGGGAGGGTCGGGAAGCCCTCCTTGAACCTCAGGCTCAGTCCTAGCAAAAAAGGAACTGGCAGGAGAGGGAGGGAGAGGAAGGAGCTGGTAAAAGAGGGAGGAAGAGGGGGAGGCAGTGGCAGGGGAGGGAGGAAGAGAAGGAGAAGCTCTCAGGAGGAGGAGGAAGAGAGAGAGGAGCTGGCAGGAGTAGCAGGAAGGGAGCACAACGTTGACAGCATGGCGGGATGAAATGAGGCATATGTGTGTCTGGAGTGACAGGAAGGGAGGTCGTGAGACGGAGGGTAGAAGAAGGATAACTGGACAGAGAAATGAGTGTGTGGGGGGAGGTTGTCATAAAGATATCAGAAAGCTCTCGAAGGAATATAAGGGCATTGCCATGGCCAGGTGTGAATAATACTACAACTACAACTACAACTGCAATAGCGGCTGCTTGAAGATTTTCTTTCTACAGTGCAGAGAATGTTTTGGAAAACCAGGAGGGGAGGGATGGAGGAACAAGTCATTTAAGATAAAAATGATACTGATCTCTCTAAAGGATTTAGGTTTCAGGGAAGAGAATTTGCGGACTAAAATATGGCCTTCTGCCACTGGGATTTCTGTCTACCTCGCCCTCCCCTCCGCCCCAGTGCCCAGCCCTTAGGTACAGCCCATTGTTCTCTCTCTTGCTTTCCATGTCATGTGAGCAAGTCGTGCTGCATTTTGGAGCCTTTACTTCATGTTTAGGAAAATGGGGATTGTAGTTATTACCTAAATGGTCAAGTGAAGGAGATTAATTGTGTTAATCACTTAGCGCAGAGGTTGAAGTGCATTAGCGCAGCTGTCGCAGAGCTGTTTGTAGATGGATGGCCGCTTCCTTCTGTGTCCACTGGACTGTAAAGTTGAGGTGAGTTGCTCACCTTCTACCATGGTTTCGGCCCCCAGCACAGTGCGTGATCCATGGGACTTGAGCACACGTTCACTTCACTGATTAGTTAAGAGATGAGAACAGGATCCCCAGCAAATGACTATCCTGTCTTTTCAGACAAGGAGTGTCCACAGAAGTGTCTGGCTTCCAGGTCCCAGATCAAGTGTCTAATTCTGACCTCAAGGGAAGAGGATCCTGAGATCATTCTTGGGGAAACTCCCAAGTGTCACTGCCCAGCCCCATCTCCGTTACTCTGTGTATGCTATCTCTGTGCTGGAAGGACCCTCTTCCCAGATCTTTCCAGACGGAATACAAGTAAAGTGGATGGATATCAAAGCCTTTTCCAGGTGTCATGGCAACTGGGTTCCCAGGAGATGGCTCATGACAGCTACCTAGGGACAGACCGGAACTCTGGCCTCTGCCTTCACCACGCAGTCCTGAGCCCTTTCTCTTAACCTTCTTTTCCATCCCCTGTGTATTAGTTTCCTTTTGATGCTTTAACAAATTCCCAGAAGTTTAGCAGCGTAAAACAATGGAAATTTATTATCTTATATTTCAGGAGGTCAGAAGCCTACAGTGGATGGGCAGGCCCCTTTTCCTGCCGGAGGCCCTGAGGACAATCCATTTCCTTGACGTTTCTAGCTTCTAGAGCTCTTTGCAGTAGGAGTCTTTCACTTAGCAATATGCATTTAAGGTTCCTGCATGTCTTCTCATGGCTCAATAGCTCATTTATTTTTATCATGGAATGACAGTCCATTGTCTAGATGTACCACACTAAGTTTATCTATTTACCTACTGAAGAACATCTTGGTTGCTTCCAACTTTGGACAATTATGAATAAAGTTGCTGTAAACATTTGTGCCAAGTTTCTGTGTGGACATAAATTTTCAACTCATTTCAGTAAATAACAGAGAGTATAGTTGCTGGATCATAGAGTAAGAATATGTTTAGTTTTGTAAGAAATTGCCCAACTGTGTTCCAAACTGGCTGTACCATTTTGCATTCCCGCTAGCAATGAGTGAAAGTCCCCGTCACTCCGCATCCTGGTGTTGCCAGTGCTCTGGATTTTAGCTATGCTGATAGGTGTGCAGTAGTATCTCCCATTGGCTTAATTTGAGTTCCTTAAGACAGAATGTTGAGCATTTTTTCACATGCATCTGAGCATCTCTTTTCATATTGTTCGCTCAGATTGTTTGTCCATTTTTAAATTGGGCTGTTTGTCTTCTTTTTGTTTAGTTTTAAGAGTTCCTGGATATTTTGGAATCCAGTCCTTTATCAGATATTTGTTTTGCAAAGTTTTTTCTCCAAGAGTTTTTCTTGTTTCATACGCTCTTTTACCATTACTATATCCTGCTTGTAAAGTATCTATTTAAATATTTTGCTCACTTTTTACTTGGCTGTTTGTCTATTATTGAGTTGTAGGAGTTTCATAAATATCTGGGCTATATCAGTTGTTTGTTAGGCATGTAATTTGTGAATATTTTATATTTTCTGTCTTTATACATTTTCTTAATAGTTTCACTTGGCAAAGTTTTTTGATTTGATAAAGTCAGACTTATTATTTTAATATATGTTGCTTTCTATATCCTCTCTAAAAAATATTTAACTACCACTAACTCTCAAAAATGTTTTCTAAGAGCTCTAAAACTTTATGATTCAAGCTCTAATGTTTAGGTCAGTGACCTGTCTTAGATGAGTTTCTGTGTGTAGTGTGAGGCAGGAGGGCAGAGAATAAAATCATAAGATGCCCAGGTGACTGGGATTTTCATCAAAAGCTCAGTGAGGGCACAAAGGACTCAGGGTTGAGGGATGACCATGAAAGTCATTCCAGCCGAGTCTTCAAGAATGAAAAATGTGGGCTCGGCAGATCACAGGGCAAGGACATTTTAGGAGGAGAAAACATCATGTTCAAATGCACGGGGAAATAAAATGCCATAATGTGGAAAAGGAACTTCCAATAGCATAGTGAAGCAAAAAGTGTATATTTGGTGGGGACAAGGAGGAGGGGTAGCATTTGAGGCAGTGTTTGAAGGGTATTGGAAGAGGTGCACTCTCAGGACATGTCGCCTTCCCCTTATCTAAGAGCCACTTTGCGGGCAGGCCAGTGTTTCCCTGCAGCCCCAGCCTCCCTGACAGGTCTGCCATTTCAGCGCAGTGTGAGCCAGAACAGGCCAGGCCAGGTCAGTTTTCTCTTTGTCTCATTATTTCACTTCATTCCCCCCAACCACCCTGCCAACCTCCGAGGCTGCTAAGAAAAGATGAGGCTCAGTTGCTCCCAGAGAGGTTCTAGGATCCAGGCAGGA
>CAUYRT010090039.1:0-21455 GCA_963574885.1 Lepilemur ruficaudatus | reverse complement strand
TCCATAAGACATGATCACCAGAAAGCTTCACTAATTTTTATTTTTTTATTTTTATTTCAGGGTATTATAAGGGTACAAACATTTTGGTTACATTTTATGTCTTTGCCTCACCCAAGCTAGAGTTAGAGGCATGCTGTTCCCCCCCCACATGCTCACCGTGTTCTTTAGTTGTGAGTTTACCCCCAACCCCCTAATCCCTGGAGAATATTACTACCATGTGAGTACCATAGTGTTAATCAGTTAGTGCCAATTTGATGGGGAGTGCAAGTGGAGCCTATTTTTCCGATCTTGTGTCACCTCATTTTGGATGATAGGCTCAAGCTCAATCCAGGAAAATATAAGAGGTATTAGATCACTGTCGTGTCTTATAATTGAGTAATATTCCATTGTATACATATACCAAATTTTAATAATCCACTCGTGAATTGACAGGCACTTTGGTTTTTTCCACATCCTTGCAATAGTGAATTGTGCCTCACTAATTTTTAAATCTTACCATGCCTAAAATCAAATTTAATTTCCATTTTAAGGAATTTTGAATGATGCCACTATGCCTTCTCTTCAAAAACTATAACGAAAAACAAATAAATGAAAAACTTAAGGTATCTTTAAAATAAGACAGAGAATTGGAGAAATGGTAAATAAGTGTAGAAAAATGGGAAAATATAGTAAGATAAAGGTAGTGGAAAGGCCAATACACAAAATTTTTGTTGCAAGGCCTTATTCTCTCTAAGGAAAGCTGGACATTGTAATTTTGATGCTGTGAATGATCCATAGTTTCCATTTTTAAAAAAGCACAGGAAAGGTCTATTAATTCCTCAGCTGGGACCTGAGAGACATGCAAGGGCTCTCATCAACGAGGCATTGTGTGAGATTCTGTAGCAGACTCTCAAAATCCCTAAAATGTAGACCATTGTAATTCTCATGAGGCTGATTATTTTTATATTTCAGATTTATAGAGGTATAATTGACAAATAAAATTGTATATATTTAAAGTGCACAGTGTTATGATTTGATACACGTATGCATTGCGAAATGATTATCACAATCAAGTTAATTAGTACATCCATAATCTCACATAATTAACTTTTGTAGTGGGAAAGAAAGGTAACAGTACTAAGATCCCTTCTCTTGGCAAATTTGAAGTACAGGTATACCTTGTTTTATTGTGCTTTGATCTATTGCGCTTCGCAGGTACTGCATTTCTGACAAAGTGAAAGTTTGCAGCAACTCTGCATTGAGTAGCCCTATTGGCACCATTTTCCCAACAGCATGTGCTCACTTCCTGTCTCTGGGGTCACATTGAGTAATTCTTACATTATTTCATTTTTTCATTATTATATCTGCTGTGGTGATCTGTGATCAGTTCTCTTCGAGGTTACTAACGTAATTGTTTGAGGGTGACATGAACCATGCCCATGTAAGACGGTGAACATAGTAAGTGTTGTGTGTGTTCTGACTGCTCCATTAACAGGCCTTTCTCCCATCTCTCTCCCTCTCCTTCAGCCTCCCTATTTTCTGAGACAAAATGATATTTAAATTAGGCCAATTAATAACCCTAAAATGGCCTCTAAGTCTTCAGGCAAATGTAAGAGTCATATGTCTCTCACTTTAAATCAAAAGCTAGAAATGATGAAGCTTAGTGAGGAAGGCATGTCGAAAGCTGAGATAAGGTGAACGCTAGGCCTCTTGCACCCAACAGGCAAGTTGTGAATGCAAAGGGAAAGTTAACAAAGGAAATTAAAAATGCTACTCTAGTGAGCACACAAATAATAAGAGAACAAATAACATTCTTGCTGGTATGAAGAAGGTTTTAGTGATCTGAATAGAAGATCAATCCAGTCACAACATTCCCTTAAGCCAAAACCTAGCAATAGCCTAACTCTCTTCAATTACATGAAGGCTAAAAGAGGTGAGGAAGCTGCAGAGAAAAAGTTTGAAAGTAGCAGAGATTAATTCATTAGGTTTAAGGAAGGAAGCCATCTCTGTAACATAAAAATACAAGGTGAAGCAGCAAGTACTGAGGCAGAAGCCACACCAAGTTATCCAGAAGATCTAACTAAGATAAATGATAAAAGTGGCTCCACTAAACAACAGATTTGCAATGTAGATAAAACAGCCTTAGATCAGAAAAAGATGCCATGTAGGACTTTCATAGCTAGAGAGGAGAAGTCAATGCTTCAAAGCTTCAAAGGACAGGCTGACTCTCTTGTTAGGGGCTAATGCAGCTGGTGATTTCGAGTTGAATCTAATGCTGATTTACCATTCTGAACATCCTAGATCCCTTAAGAATTATGCTAAAACTACTCTTCCTAGTCTCTATAAGTGGAGCAACAAAGCCTGGATGACAGCAAATCTGTTTACAGCATGGTTTATTGAGTATCTTGAGCCTGCTGTTGAAACCTACTGCTCAGACAAAAATGATTCCTTTCATAATATTACTGCTCATCAACGATGCACCTGGTCATCCCAGCACTCTGATGGAGATGTATAAGAGATTAATGATGCTTTCATGCCTGCCAATGCAACATCCATTCTACAGCTCATTGATCCAGGAGTAATTTTCAAGTCTTCTTATTTAAGAAATAACTCCCATAGACAGTGATTCCTCTGATGTAATTGAGCAAAGTAAACTGAAACCTTTGGAAAGTATTTGTCACCCTAGATGCCATGAAGAACATTCATGATTCATGGGAGGAGGTCAAAATATCAAAATTAGCAAGAATTTGAAAGAAGTTGATTCCACTCATAGAAGACTTTGAGGAGTTCAAGACTTCAGTGAAGTAAGTAACTGCAAATGTGGTGTAAATATCAATAGCAAGTGAACTAGAATTAGAAGTGGAGCTTGAAGATGTGACTGAATTGCTGTCATCTCATGATAAAAATTTAATGGATGATGAGTTACTTCTAATGGATGAGCAAAGAAAGGGACTTCTTGAAATGGAATCTACTCCTGGTTAAGATGCTGTGAGCATTATTGAAATGGCAAAAAGGGATTTCAAATACTATGTAAACCTACTTGATAAAGCAGTGACAGCATTTGAGAGGACCGATTCCAATTTTGAAAGATATTCTATGGTGGGTAAAATGCTATCAAACAGCATCACAGGCTTCAGATAAATCTTTTGTGAAAGGATGAGTTAATCCATGAGGTAAACTTCATCAGTGTCTTATTTCAGGAAATTGCCACAACCACCCCAACCTTCAACAACCACCACCCTGATCATTCAGCAGCCATCAACAATCACGGCAAGACCCTAGATCAGTAAAAAGATTATTACTCACGGAAGATCAGATGATTGTTAGCACTTTTTAGCAATAAAGCACTTTAATTAAGGTATGTACATTGTTTTTCATACATAATGCTGTGACACACTTAATAGACTACAGTAGAGTATAAACATAACTTTATATGTGCTGGGAAACCAAAAGATTCGTGTGACTTGCTTTATGCAATATTCTCTTTACTGTGGCGATCTAAAACCAAATCCTGCAGTATCTTTGAGGTATGCCTGTGTAAGGATTACAATAGATATATTTTCCTAAAAGTTCTTAAATTATATCTTTCAAATTTTGTTCTTTAATCAACTGGAATTTATTTTACCGTATGATATGATGAAAAGATCTAATTTTACCATTTTCTATGTAGCCAATTATTTCTACATCATTTGTTGAAAACTGTCTTTTTACTTTTCTAATTAAAAATGCCACTTCATATGCTAAATTTCCGTAACAGTTGAATGTGTTTTTAATATGCTAATCCAGTCACCTATGTGTCTATCACTGACTCAGTGCCAGCCTGTTTTAGTAACTTTAGCTTTATAATAAATCTTGACATTTGGAGGAGCAAATTCCCTCCCCCCAAATGCCACCTTATTCTATTTCAAAAGTGTATTAGGTATTCCTGGACTTTTGCACTTTTATTTGTTTTTTTTATCCCAGCTTTACTGAGCTATTATAGGCAAATAAAAATTGTATAATTTTAATATACACAATGTGATGTTTTGATATAGTATACATTGTGAAATGATTACTACAATTGGATTAATTAACATATCTATTACTTCTCATAGTTACCATTGTGTGTATGTGTATGTGTGTGTGTGTGTGTGTGTGTGTGTGTGTGTGTGTGTGGTGAGACACTTAAGATCTATGCTTTTTGCAAATTTCAAGTTTACATACAATACAGTGTTACCTTCAGTAACTACACTGTACATTAGATAACCAGAACTCATTCATCCTGCATAACTGAAATGTTATACTGTTTGACCAACATCTCCCCATTACCCCCACTCCCCAGCCCCTAGAAACTACCATTGTACTTTCCACTTTCATGAGTTCAACATAGAAACAAATAATAGGAGATCTCACTTGCAGGTGGAATCTTAAAAAATAAACCTTTGCACTTTGAAACATATTTTAGAAATAGTTTGTCAAATTTTATAAAAACCTTGTTGGCATTTGATTATAATTGTATCACTATGGATCCCCATTTATTTATGTTTTCTTTATGCCTTTCAAAAAAAATTAAAAAAAATTTTTTTTTCATTAGGGTCTTACACCTTCTTTGGTTATTTTCCCTAGGTAACTTAAATTTTCTACTGTTATTGTAAACATTGTCTTAAAAATAACTGTATTTTTGTTTGCCTCTGTATAGATAGGAATGTTGTTGATTTTTGTATATTGATTTTTCTGCTAGTAAACTTACTGAACTCTTTTATTGATTCTAAATATTTTTTATAAGTGGGCATATGCAAATAATCAAATGTGTTTTGTTGTTGTTGTTAATTAACCTTCCAATCCTTACAGTTTATATTTCTTTTCTTGCTTTACTGCACTGACTAGAATCTCTAGAATAATGCAGAATGGAAGTGATGCAATATGCACTGTCATTCACCTCAAAATTTAAAAAAAAGTTTCTAAGATTTAAGTCTGATTTTTGGTGTATGTTCTAGATAAAGACCCTCTATTAGGTGTCAATACTCTTGTGTCCTCTGAAGCATGGAGCTTTAGATGAAATGTGGCCTCAAGCCGTAGCCAGCTCCAGCCTTTTTCAGCCTTCTTCAGCAAGCCCAGAAGGCCCCCCACCGTGCCGTGATGTCACTCCAAGTGAGGCATGTTTATATTCTGTTCTCCAAGAGAAACCAAACTAGCCCTGTCTTAGCCTGCTTCAGACTAGACCTGGAAACCAGTGGGCTTGTGATAGACTTTAATCTGCTTTGCTTTCTAGTGTTACTGCTCCAGAGATATTTATCTAATTTTTAAGTGCAGCTATGTTTTCTCATTGTTTCACATCACATTTGCCTAACACTGCTGTGTTTGGGGAGTGAACGGGTACACAAAGACACAAATTTTCAGTAATATCTAACTTGGGGGTCATTTCCATCCTGCCCACCCCTCTCCACCCCGTGCAATTCCACCCCACCCCTCTCCTACTCCCACCCTGCTTGGGGCAAGGAGGTGATGGGCTCTCGTGCTCTTATTCACAGCTGCTTAATTCCAAGTTTGGACTAGCTCCAGCCTCCAGCGTATAGGATACTTGATGCTGGAGAACAAGACAGAAGCTGCTGCTTAAGGACCTTGGTCCAGATGTGTCAGTGTGGCTGAAGGAACAGAAAAGAGATAAACAATTAAAAAAACTGAAATGTGAGTAGACTTTAAGGAGGACAGTGGACTTCAGCCAAGCAGCCTGGTGTGGAGAGGAGAAGGGAAGGTCTGCAAACTCTAAATGTTTACAATATCATTTAGTCCCATGGTCATTTTATGTGTATATCACAAATAACACGTGGTGTCAGGTAATTTTCAACACTGATGTTGACTTCAGAATGAACGATAAAAAGTATTAAAAAAATATTATTTGGTTTTACAGAACACTAGTTCACTATATTTGAGAATTTGGGTCATATTAAGTTTGTAACAAAATTTATTTGATTATAACAGATGGTTTTTATATATATTCAGAAGTCATAATATGTGATTTATGTACAATGATCATCTAATATAGTAAAGAGGGGGGAAAGTCTAAAGGGAACCTGGACCAGAGACAAACATCAGGTTTTGAGCACGACTCTTATGCTCTTGCATTTTTAGTTCTGAGGATTTACATACTAATCTACAGCAAGTGAATAAATGCTGAAGCCTTGGACTCGGGGTGTTCAATTAATTGCTGAATGGTGAGGGAGATTAGGGCAAGGGAATGCTGACTGGAAAAGCGTGACCCGTATTTTCTATCAATTGCACTACTAAATCGTGCACAAAAATGAAGTGACTTGGGAAAAGAGACACCTCACTGCTCGTTTCAGACTAGATCTTCAAATCTTGGGTATGTGAGGTTTTGTTTGTTTATATTACCTGGTCTATATAGGAAGAGGGAAAATTGGACTAGAAGCTATAAATCACTGGGTAATTGTATGCCATTTCTCCATAATGCCATGCTATAGAGCAGGCTTCCTGAAAACAAATATTTCTTACAGTGGTTTCATAGTTTTACCAATTGAATATTAGAGAAATGGATTCTCTATAAAATTTCCCTTGATTTTCAAAGTATTTTATTTCCTTAAACATTACTTCCATACATCTCCCCTTTGAATGCACCCCAACTACCACCACCACCACCACAAAAACTTTTGATAATATAACAGCTGTTCAACTGTTGAGGAAGCAAAAGAGGTCCGAGAGCTTTTTCCTGAGTGGATCTATTCCAGGACAGAGGTGTTTTAGAGTCAATATTTTGCAGCACAGTAGTACACTAAAGTACTTTTGAAGCATCAGGGAGCTGCAAGACAGCAAAATTCCTACAGTGTACAACCACCTCCATTCCTTTTGAGTCACACTGTTTAATTTCTGGAGCCTGCTATTTGGGTAATGTCAAAACACTAGGGAAATGACAGAAAGGCTGAAATAGGTTTGAAAAAAAGTATACATGCATGTGTTGAGCATAGACAGAATGAGCGGTTTTGTTTAGAAGTGTGTCCATTTTCAGTAATTCCTTGGTTTGGTAGATAATAAAGTGCTATGAAGAAATATACAAAAATATATACAGAAACAGATAAAAACTACATCAAGTAACAGACAGTAGATAGTATAGGGACCATCGCAGGACACTTCCCAGATAACCCAAGGCACTCACTTTCCCAGTTGCCTGTAGTCTGGACTGCTGATGGCTCATAGCCGAGTCCCTCTGCAGCAGTTGCCATTAACTAAAGAAAAGTGCTTCATCCAAGGTTCTACTCCTTTCCTGAGGGCAACCTGCATCCAATAATTGGTCGATGTGAGGATAAAAAGGCATGATCCCCTTGCAGCAGGTGGGACGAGGGGGCTATCCTAGCTCCAGAGCCCTGCCTCATATTGGCTGAAACCTCTGTTGCACTGCGTTGCTGTTCAGCTTTACACCCTGCTGATCCTGTGCCCCTAGCTCTCACAGGTGTGTTGTTTCCAGAAGCCATTCTCAAAACCTCCTTAAGCAATTTTCTGTCTTAGAATCTGTTTCTCAGAAAACATGACCTAAGACTATTAATACCAAAAGTGATCTGAGGGAAGACTTTCAAAGAGGATCTTGGAGCTAGATTATTCTCTGGCTTGCTGGCAATGAGTGCCTCATCTCTAGTGTAGGTGGAGCACTGACAGCTCCTGACATGTGGTTGCAGTGAAATTGTTAAAATTTCCGTCAGTGCAGTTGCAATATCACAGGTGTTTAATAAGTTTGGAGAAATCATAATTACAAGGTCTATAAATCAGATAACTGTTGCTGAGGACCATCAATGACTTGGAGAAAGACAACAAAAGCTAAAGGTACTCCATCACCAACATAAGGCAAAGTGTGAGTTCCAGACGGCCTTCTTGCAACATGTAGACTCTCTGCTGTAGCTGGAGGACAGAAAAGGCTGAGGATCAGATCCAAGGCTTAATTGTAAGAGTAGCAGAGCTCCACAGAAAGTGGAATTTCTAATGCTAGCAAGTCTGCTACTAAGATTAGGAGTGGGATCCTGGGACTTAGGGTGGGGACATCTAGGCTGATGCACTCAAAAAGATCAAATCCCCAGAATCCCCTAAGCATTCCAGGCCTTCAGAAGAATCCCACTCTTACTTGTCAAAAATGAGTGCTCATCTTTTGCTTTAAGATAATGCATAAGTTACTATATGGTAAGACAACAAACCATCTGAGAACTACCATCACTTCTCCTTCTAAATATCAGTAAAATAACTAGGATCAAGTTTCAACATAACCTGACCAGGGAAACAAAGGGATGATACTCTAAAGGAGCTTCAGGACCTAGCTAACATGCTGGTGGGAGCTAGGCTTTTATCTATCGGCCTAGATCCTATGAGGTAGTTATATATGGAACTATATCCTAAAGGTGCTGATCAATAAGAATGCAATATAAAATTGGATAACAAAATATTTTTATTAATATGAAAGCATCCTCCCATGATAGAGGATGTGACACTCTAGCAAAGACACTGGGAGATGATATTCCTAGAATAACTCTGGAAGCTTGGATAAAGTGAAGTTCCATTCAAATGAAGTAGAAATGCTAAATCTTTCATGGCAAATGATGGAAAGGCTCAGAGAAGTGGGCATACTAGCGCAGATATATTACCTGAGGTCAGAAAGCCCACCAGATGATTATTTTCCATGGCGGTGGAAGGGGAATGTTTTCTTTACCAAAATATTATGGGATTTGCTGGCTGGAAAAAAAAAAAGCCACCAGAATCAGTAATCACAGTGGTAGCCCTTCTCTGTAGGCCAGGGCTGAGGGAAAAAGATGATATTAAATAACTGGCTCTGTGATAACAACAATAACAGTTGAATTCTAAAATAGTAGAGACAAGGTAGAAGCACTTACTGATCAGAAGCAAGATAGTATGTACAATTATTATAAAATGGTTACTAGAACACAATTCTCCCAGTAGCAAGATAGATGGGTAGCCAACGAAGATATTGCTCAATCTGTACAACAACAACAATAAAATCAAGGATGTACGATCAGAAGGCTGAGAGAAACTGCTCAAATAAAATGTCATTATCCCAACCCCAGTTTCAGATCTGAGTCAGTTCTCAGACCTGGCTCCCACTGACCTAAGAAGAGGCTGGGTCCTCATCAGAATAGATTTTACAATCCTGGCTCTTACCCATGGCCTGTAGCCATTTACCAAAGTAATCATACACCGTGGAAATGGGGATGTCCAGACATTTCAAGGACTCTTGGACAAAGATTTGAGTTGACATTATTATCCACTGACCTTAGGCTTCATAAGGGCCCTCATGCTAGAGTGGTGCATATAAGGTCAAGATGTCGAATAGAGTTCTGGGCCAGCTCAACTTACATTTAGTCCACTGTATATAGTTAAAATGAACATACTTGGTAGTTGACAGAATCTCCACATAGATTCCTTGATCTGAAGATAAGAGCTGTCATAATGGAGAAGACCATATAGAAGTCTCTGCAACTGCCCCTACCCTAGTTAAAATTAAAAGTCATAAACAATATTGCATCACAGGAATAACCACAAAATTAGGGATAACCCTCATTATGCAAAGGTAGTGGTTCCCATTATATCTCCATTTTTTCACCAGTTTGGCCCCTACAAAAACCAGAAAGATTCTGAAGTGTGAAAGTAAGCCACTAAAACAACCAAGTGATAATCCCAACTGCAGCTGATGGCCTAGATGTGTTATCCTTGTCAGAGCACAATAACTCGAACTCTGGTACATGATATGAAGCCATCAATCAGGTAGACTTGTTCTTTTCTATCTCTGCCAGGAAGGAGAACCAGAAATAGTTCACAGTAATGTAGGAAAAACAAGAGTGTTATAGTCTTGTCAGAGGGCTGGCTAAATTTTACACCCTCTGTCATAATATATTTCAAAGGATTTTGGATTATTGAGACATTCCACAGATGACATTTGTCCACTATTTTGAAAATGTTATTTAAAATGAACTCAAGGCCGGGCATGGTGGCTCATGCCTGTAATCCTAGCACTCTGGGAGGCCGAAGCGGGTGGATCGCTCAAGGTCAGGAGTTCGAAACCAGCCTGAGCAAGAGCGAGACCCCGTCTCTACTAAAAAAATAGAAAGAAATGAATTGGCCAACTAAGAATATATAGAAAAAAAATTAGCCGGGCATGGTGGCACATGCCTGTAGTCCCAGCTACTTGGGAGGCTGAGGCAGAAGGATTGCTAGAGCCCAGGAGTTTGAGGTTGCTGTGAGCTAGGCTGATGCCACGGCACTCACTCTAGCCCAGGCAACAGAGTGAGACTCTGTCTCAAAAATAAATAAATAAATAAATAAAATGAACTCAATAACCAAAAATTTTCAGAAGCTTTGGTAATACATGTGAGCTACAAAGATTCACAGACATACCATCCAGTGATGTTTTTAAGGATCCAGTTATCTTGGGCATGCCAGGACATCTTCAAAAGAAAAGACATACTATAGCATCGTGTACCCCTTGCCACGGAAGAAGTATAATGACTGCTAAGTCTCTTTGGTTTCAGGCAGCAGGATATTTTGCTCTTAAATAAAACTACTCTGACCCATTTACTGAGTGATCTGAGAAGCTGCCTGCCATGAGAGAGACTCCAGGTAGGAAAGGGCTCTGTAGCAGATCTAGACTGCAGTGCTTGCAACTCTGCCTGTTGAACCATACAATCCATCAAACTTTATGATATTAAAAGTATCTCTCATGAAAAACAAAAAACAGAACACTTATGAAGTATGGCATGCCCCAAAAGGAGAAGTAAAATATAGACACCTAGAGTTCTAGAACAAGACCATGTTATCTACAACAAAAAACTGCATACCACTTAAAAAAACTTTCTACTCCACGGTTGAAGTGGTGTGCCTGGGGGTGGGTCTCAAGTGACTGTGAGCTCAGAGCCACCCACCTTGAGCTGGGTTCAGTTAGAACCACCAAATGATAAGGTAGGTGGGCGCAGCAATAGTTCTTCGCAAGACAGACATGAGAAATCTAGGATCAGCATAAAGGAAGCTAGAAAATACAAATTAGCTACATGACAGGTGCAGATCCTATGTCATCCACTGTGCTGCATCAGTTTATACCTTTGGATAAATATGTTGTGTTTGGGGCAGGGGTGGAGAGAGAGCCTATGGTGACTAGCTGATAGAGGAGGAAAAATCTGAGCTTGTCTCATGAATAGGACACCTCAGTCTGTGTGCAAGCTGCAGATGGACTGCAGCTGCATGATCTGAAGTCCTATCCATTGGGGGGACCTAAAAGGCAGGGGTGAAGCAAAATTCTCTCATTGCACAGAGCTTGGCTGGTATATTTTATCATATATTTTGTGTGAAAATAAAGTTGTCCTGAAATGAAAATATATTGGAACTCAAAAGAAGTGGTGAACAACTTAGCTGACTGGCCAGGGGGGCTGCCAGGAGAACAACTGAAAAATAGAGTTCAAGGACATGTAGAGAAGAAGGATGTGGATGGGATTCTGGTATTCCCCGAAGTGTGAAGACCTTTGAATCACATCTTCACACTTACCAAAGAGCACCTTCCAAGTAGGAGGCACTACTAAAACTGAGTAGAGGGACTGAGCCAGTCACTTGACAGCCATTCTCTGTCACAAGCCATCCCAAGGGCTGGCATCATGTGCACATGAATGGAGTAGCCATGGTGGCAGGAGGGGAAGCTACGTGGGCCCATCACCGTGGGCTCCCACTCACCGAGTCTGATCTAGCTGTTGCTGCTGCCAAATGTCCACACTACCAGCCACAGAGACCAATGCTGACTTGCTGACATGGTGCCATCCCTCAAGGAGAGCCCCAAGTCACTGAGTAGAAGTTGCTGACAGTGGACCCCTACTACCTCTTGCCTGGGTTGGGACCAGCCTGAAGTGCCATTCCACCTGCCAAATTACCTGTACAGTGGTCTGAAGTCCCGGACACAGCTGTACTGCAGCTCAGCTTCTCCCTGTGCCCGACCCTGCAGCCCTCACCCTCACAAGTATTGTTCTGACTGCGCTCCCCAGTAAATCCCCTGCAAGAAAACTTCTGTCTCATTGTTTCCCAAACACTCCAACCTAAGGCAGATGGAGAGGTCCAGGACTTCCCCGATGAGCTAAAGTAATTACCTTAAGAAAAGAGCATGAATTAACATCAGTGGTCATTTTCCCACATCTGCAAATTCAACAAAATGGCATTACTTCTTACTTAAAATAAGAATTTTCTTTTTGCTCAAGGGTGAGTTAGCACCAGTAATTTGGAGAAAGAAATCATTTTATGCACATTCTATTTAAATTGCTTATTGTCTCCCTGTCATGACCTAGGAAGTCATAGAATTAGGTTTTAGAATCCCCACGAAGATATACAGTCTACCGGAGGGCTTCAAGCAAGCAATACTGCCTCCTTTTGTGCATTACAAATGAGAAGTTCGGAGAGTTCGGTTGCCTTGCATAAGCTGCACAGCTAGGTTAATACTAAAGGAGAAATCAGAAAATAGATCTAGCAATGCTGAGTACAGTGTTTCTTCCTATTAATATGTTACCCTTCTAAGTTTTTGAAACCTACTGAAGTCTAAGTAAAACAAAGTATCGTAATGAAAAGATCCCATCTATTTCTAAAGAGCTATTTGCTGAAATATTATGTGCATTTCTCAGAATATGATTATAAAATACATAAGGAGAGTTGTAACTTGGCTAATTTTTATTGGAGATAGAAATGGAAGAATTTGCTTTCAAGAATCTTTATTAGATGTGTTTAAAAAATAGAAGAATCTATCTGATCCTAAATTTCTATAGAAAACCAAAGTCTTTCAAAGAATCAAGAAGATATTGTACTTAGACTTCAAAATAAAGAATTTATGTTACTAAGATATTTTAATAGACATGACCAATGCCATCAGGTAGATATTCTAAAAAACAACCTAAGTCTTTTGAGTTGAAGTTTAGGCTCATTGAAACATTTTCTATTCCCAGGAGCAATGAGAAATAAACTTAAGATGCTCCTAGTATGTTCTTTTAACTACCTTTAAGAAGTGAAAATTCTATGTGACTTATTTATAACCAAATTATCCACCAACTACAGGTCATACATCTTTATACTGCAAAGAGCTAACTAGATTAAGAAAATGCAATATACATAGCTGATAAATAACCCAGCTAGAATACACTTTCAGAGTACATCACATTTTGGTTTTATCATAAGTTGAGAAAAAGATATAATGCATAAAAATGTACAGAATGTACAATCACAGCTTAGCACCAAAGAGAGTGGGGAAAGAATTGAAAATAAGGAAAGGATTGGCCAAGAAATTAAAAATAATAAAGGAAATTACATAATGAGAAAAATGAAATTAACTTTGTTTAATGGTAGAAATAAAGAAACTAAATTTTAAAACACATAAGAGAAAGCAGTAACATTTCAAAGGCAATGATCGGTCTGCCTTTCTTAGAAGGAGGGTGTTTTTTTAATGGTTCAAGTATTTGATTAATTATGAAAATAGTGAAGGGAAAGGTGCCCTCTGATGTGTGTTAATTGAAGCAGTGTGGGTGTAGCTGGAAAGAAATGGACTAGAAGTCAGAGGAGCTAGCTCAGAGAACCAGCTCTATTCCTGCCAACCGGTTGTCACGAGAAAACTCACTGAGCTCCTCTGTGCCTTGATATTTTATTTGAAAAACGAAACCATAGGGAAAATTGTTTGCAATTTTTTCTATTCCTACAATTCTATGGAAATTCTTGTTTTTCCAGGCTTGTTATTTTAGCAGATAAAAAATATTTAGTAATTTTAGAAATATTTATTGAGCACAGACTCTATTAATAACAACTCTTTCCATTTACAAGGAATTTTATACTTTTACAAGTTATTTTCATGTCCCTTTCCCTTATTTGATGCAATGAGTAAGATAAGTAAGGTAGTCATAGCTCCATTTCATAAATGAAGGAATGTACACTCAGAGAAGTTAAGGAACTTGCCCAGGATTATAGAAGATTAAAGGGTAGGCAGGACTCAAAGCTGTATCTCCTCACTGCAAGGCTGCTCTGCTGTCCAAACTAGCCACTGTGGCAAAAGAAGAGCTTCTTTGAAAGGTTTCATTGGATTTAAGAAGTACTCATTGCTCCCAAATTATTTCACAATCCTCTTGACTTTACGCAGTGCAGGACTTAAAAAGATGGGAATGCTTAGAGCCCACATCTACTTATGTGCATACGCAAATAGGTAATTCCATCTGGGTGAATTTTCTCACTTATATAGGATCATATTTTCATTATCTTTCAAAATGTACTTTAGATTTTAAAAATAGG
Organism: Lepilemur ruficaudatus; assembly: GCA_963574885.1. NCBI lineage: Eukaryota > Metazoa > Chordata > Mammalia > Primates > Lepilemuridae > Lepilemur > Lepilemur ruficaudatus. The sequence goes on along the minus strand of CAUYRT010090039.1, from coordinate 7,190 downwards.
AAAAATTATAAAAATCGATACATAATGCCTACTCTCTGAAAGATTAAGATGTTTTTTGTAGTTCTTAACCTCCCACTACCCTCCTAAAAAAGAGATTCTATGTTTCAAAAGGTTAAAGAATGCTGCCCTTAATTATTACTAATCTTAATTAAAGCTAAAGTTAATAAAGGTGTCGTTAGTACAGGACATTTCAGAGCCTTCAATATGTTACTCCACATTGTGAATTTCTTAAGGGAGGAGATAATATTCAGTATTTCTCAAACTTATTTGAGAATTAACTTTTTTAAAGGAAAATATAATATTTCACTAAACTTCTATAGAATACATTTCAGGAGTTTTGTCTCCTCACAGCTGGAAAATGCCTCTAAAATTATTAATTTCAACTTTTACATGTTATAGATAAGTAAAATGAAACCCAGAGAGGTCAAGTTACTTGCTCAGAGTCACACAGCTAGTGATGTAGCTCATGACTAGAATCAAGACCCTCTGACTCCTTCTGCTGTTTTCATATCACATACGACCTTTCTGTAAATGAATATGATTTGGAACTATGAAAGTAGTTTTGCCACCTTATACATATTTGACACAACCAAAGTCAATTAGCATAGATTTAAATAGTGTATATTATTAATAAAATGTCTTTGCAAATATAAGGTAATTGTTTCCTAGAGTATGTTTTACCATAAGTTCAATGTATTTTTAAACACTGTTGACTTTCTGAATTCATTGGGACAACTGAACTTCATAAAAAAATAAATGTTTTGTTTTCTTTCCAAATGTTAGAATCTTTACAAACCTAGAAGATACGTTTTAATGGAAAAGGGAAAGGAAATCATATCAATTAAGTGCCTACAGTGTGCCTAGCACTTTAACTACAATATCTTTATTTAGCTATTGAGATAACTTAAAAAAAATTATTAGTTCTGTTTCCAATAGCAGATGAAAACAAGGCTCAGAATGTCAATTAAGATGTCCTAGGCCACATGGGCAATTAGTAGGGAAGTCAAAACTTTAGTAGAGTTCTATCTGGACAATTATTTATTAATAATTCATTAAGCCTCCATTTTTCTTCTTATGAAATGGGCATAATATCCAATTACATCAAATAGAATAGATATTAAAATATTTAATGCACCATGAAGTACTCACGTACATACAAATTACTATTACTATTCTTGGTGAAGAGCAAATGTATCTTAATATTTTTCTTAACTTTTAAGTCTGCCAGTAACATACTCTTGAAGACAAACATCTCCATCAGAGAAAAATAGTACTAAAGTCCATGAATTATTCTTTTGTTGTTTTTGTCCTAAAGGTTCCATGTTACTTTCAAAGTTGCACTGTAGGCCTTGATCATATTTGTTGATCAAGCATGTATAAAACTGAACAACATTAATGAGAAAAGTAAGATTTATGGAATTCACAATTGCTTTGGGAAATGAAAACACAATTTCATTTATTAATGGTCACTAATGGCCTATAATCAAGGCAGCAACTGCTAGGCAAATAAACAAACAATTAGCTGGTTTATTTGAAATGTAAGCAGAGGATAATCTAGCAATTTGTTCATTATTCTTATCTGCTGGGCCTCTTACCTCTCAACTCCATAATAAAGAGCTGAATATAAACTGAATATTTTTATATTAAGTTATATTTTAAATGATCTAGGTGAGTTTGTGCTTACCTTCTAATTTAAATTCTGTTTCTATCTACATTTTTATTCTGTGTTTCCATAAAGTAGACACTAACCAATTAAAATACAGTAACTCCCCACTTATCCAGAAGGTCCAGCTTGTCAGAAGTCTCTGATAAAGGCCTTGGAGAAGCCAGAAATATCTACTCCAAAGTCCTGCATTAAGGCTCTTAGGGATTCATGCAGAATTTTATTGACTTCTTAAATATGCAGTTTTTTTCAAGCTTAGTTATCTGGCTTCTCAGCCTCTGATGAATTAGTAGAAGCAAACCAGAAAAGGTCAGAAACTATCTGAGGCAGGTAAAGTATGAACAGATGTGATGGCTGACAGCCTTTTACCATAATGTCCAAAAAACCAGGTCTGCAATAATTGTCCTGGATCCCAAGAAAGGGCTAAATGATGTTAATGATGCTTGAATGCTAATTTTCTGGTTAAGTCATGCATTTTAGAACAATTGCCCTCAAATTTGGTTAAGTTCAGATAGTTGTAAAATTGAGTGATGTGTGCAACTGTGCACACAAGTGTGTGTGTACGTGTGTGTGTATATGTGGAAGAGAAAGAGAGAGAGAGAGAGTGTGTGTAACTGACAATGCCTTCTTAGAGTAGGTAGGTACCACTTAAGAAGGATCTTAGTAAAGGAGAAGGAAATCACAGAAACAGAAAAGAGACATATATTTTGAGAAGAGGAAACACCATAATTTAGAGTTGAAATGACTTGAAAGAGAGGTGAATGGTTTCTTATTTGGTATAGTTGGAGTGTAGAGTCTAAGTAGAAAGGTAGCCAGCAGCCTGGCTCCCTCTCTTTCTTTTAAGTCTTTAGTTATTGTTAAAGTCTCCTCCTCCCTGTAGACCCTAAGACTCTACCTTGGAGTGTCACTCAGTTATTTTTACACTGCTGTAATTAAAGGGCCTGTGATATGGTTTGGTTAGAAGGATAAAGGAATAGAGTTTGGCATGTATAGGCATGCAGGAAGATAAGAAAAAGTCACCGATCTATTTTGAAAAATCCACCATATTTTTTATGTCTCATCTAGTTTTCACAACAGTCTCAAATTACCATCATTGTTTTTATTTTCATCTCAGGTGAGAAAACTGAGATTCAGAAAAGCTAAATGTCTTACTCATAGACAATTCATAAAGCCATTCAGGGACAAGGCCACATTTCATACTTAGATATGTCTGGGTCCATTTCTGTGTGTTTTTCACCATACCATATTACTAGCTTTGCAGAAAGAAACAGTGGACACAAAAGTGAACTATGGCTTCTAACAGCAAACTACCTACTGCAAAATAATAATGGTTTGCATTTCTGAATATATTTATATGAACAAATTGTGGGCCAATGACATTAATAATAACACATTATTAATTGATATCTATTATATGATATGCAACATATATATCCCATCAGTTAAGAATGGCTATTCTCACATTAAAAATAAACTGTAGTCCAAGGGAGTTTAAATAATTTGCGTACCATGACATAATTCTAAGGGGTGGAGTTGGATGAGCTTTCCCCCACTTTGTTATGGTGTCTCTCTAGTAGCCCAAAAGAGATTAAGTTTAATGCAAGATGGGAAGTTGCATGGGACTAGGAAATGAGAACTTGATATTAGTAGTAAACAACAGATTTCTCATCAATGTATATAATCAGCTGTATATGTGTACATCTATCTTTGGAAATAGAAGACCCAACATGCTTCATGTTATTCCTACAATTATATAACTGGCTATAATAAAGCAGTAACTTTAAAAGTCTCTACTGTACACAAACTTCTGCTATTGTTCTAATTTTTATAATGACTTGGAGCAGCCAGCTTTCTACTATACCCAAACCAAATGAGATGCTGGGGCAATTTACAACCTATTCAAGTTTATTAGTGATGAAAAAAAACTAACTGCCACAAAATCTGCTCCAGCTTTTCAGATGATAGAGTTGAAGAAAACTATTTAGAGATCTGGTTCTAGTGTTGCCCTTCACTAATTCAGCCTGTGACTTTGCAGGAGTCACTAACATAATCAGTTTTTCCCCACATATGTTACAATGATGGTTCTAGCATTATTCATTTCACCAGTCTGTACATAACTGTAGACGGGGATCTAAAGACACAGGTTTGAGCCTTGTTACTTCTTAATTGTGAGACATTGTTTTCTCATGTATAAAACAGGGAAGGAATATCCGTGTCTTTGGCTATCCTAAGGATTAAATAAGACATTCCATGGAAAGTGCCTGGCACTGTGTTGAGCATTTATAAATATGATATTAAATAGCAAAAGTTATTAATATTATCCTTTCCCTAAGGTTCAAATGAAAGCAATAAAAAGATGTGAGAGATTTAGGAGGACTCAGTAGAATCTCCTGTCTTTTGAAAGCTTGTGAGTCTGTGGGGAATCGGGGTGATTGATTTACATGGACACAGTTTGAATCAACAGCTTTGTTTTCTCCTATTATTTCTGAAAAGATAAGGAATCTGAACGCTACCAGGGAAATTATCCAAGAACATAGAAAGCCACCTCTCTTAATTTGTAAACTTTCCATTGGAGAATCCCCAAAGAACTACAGAAAGTAAAGACAATAGGAGAAGCAAGAGGTTAAAAAAATAGGGTAGGATATGCTAGTTATGTAATAATTTTTTTATGACATATAGTAAAATTGGAAAATTAAACACATACAGATGATGTTCTTTTTACTGCCTGAAGCATTCCTTCCCCCTTTCCCTGCCTGATGAATCTCAAAATTCCTTCCCACACCCAAGAGTCCTTTCCTACCATGCAGGCTGGTCCAAGTTCCCCTCCTCCACGGTGCTCACGTGAATCCAGTCATCATGCACTTTCATGACTGAATTTTATCTAACATTAAAATTATCTGTTTAAATGTTGGTTTACCTTTCCAGAATATAATTTCCTCAAAGGCAAGGACTATATTAATTTTTATTTCCCTAAGACAGTGTCTGTCAATAAATGATTATTGAAGTAGACTAAATTATCTTCATGATTATGTTAATATATCTTAAATGTTAAATAACTTTTGAAAGTAGTTCAACATCTAATCTATAATTTTTTTCACCAAATATATTACTCATAACATTTTATAATTTCTAATGACATATTAATAAAATAAACATCTGCTAATCTTCATACTTAAAAGTATATTCATTTTATAGATACATTTTACCAAAGCTCTTAATTTCCTATCATTTTTTGGAAGCAAGCTATCTGCTGTCGACTTAGATTTTATAGCACAAAGACTTAGCTTCTGTTGGCTTTCAGTATGTCCCTCTGATAGAATGCCCACATTTTTCTAACTGCCAGCTATTAACAATTGCCCTAAAGGTAAGTTCCTTAAGGCATACAACTGGAGTTATTTCTTAACTAATTATATTCATTGCTCAGAATTGGCTCCTCTTAATAAAACAGAAAAGGTTGTATACTCCCTTGGTACAATTACATTGAACTGTAAAACAGCTGTTTCTGCTTTTCTACTTTGTTTACCTGACTCTAGTTCAATCAAGAAGACTTTCAACCATGGAAGAAAAAACCTCCAGCTCTTAAACTTCCCTTTCCAGGGATTTGTTCGGGCTTTCCTATGGTTATATAGATTGCACAGCTACTTTTGCAAGATGATTGGCAATTTGACAATTTATAAAGACACAAATTTCTTATTCACGGCACATAAGAAATCATAAACAACAAATATAAATGTAAACACCAAAACTGAACAGTTATTAATGTATTTTTTTTTGTAAATAGGTGTAAGTACTGGGACTGAATTTCACAAGAAAAATAATCACGTCCATGGACATTGCCTTTTACTAATATCCATTTATTAATTAGATTTTCAAGTTATAGAATTTATGTACATCCTTCTACCCCATCCTTCATGTGTGTAAAATTAAGAACACAAATATTGTTTTCCTCCTTGACATCTGCATAGCCCTCACATAAACAATGACACACAATCAGTAGTTCACATATGCAATATTCTTGTAATGCTTATGTGGGCATATATTCCTAGATGTAGAATGGAAATGTTTATAATCAAGAAGGAAATTTATCATGCACTCTACTGAAAGGGACAATTCTAAGAAAAGATTAGAGGTAGCAAGAAGCCAGAATTCAGGAATGATAGAAAACAGGGTAAAGTTCGAAAATAAAGTATAGGGTTATCTTGATCCTTGGTTGGGTAAGAGTAATGGTAGAGCTGGGTGCATCTACCTCCCTGCAACCAAACAATGAGTACCTCTGAATTCATTTAAATATTTGCGCATTTATACTACTGCGCACACTTAAGTAGCCAGTGATGGCTATACAAAATAGGATACACATTCCTTTGCTAAAATACAGCAGTGATTTCATTAAACTTGTCATTATTGAAAATTATATTGTAGAAAATCCACCAGCCAATCACTTTCAAAACCATTGAATTTGCTCATGTCCATCTAGAATGAAAGGCTTGCTGCACAGCTGTGTTGGAGACTATGTAATGACTTTAAATCTAGGACACAGACTCTTCTTGCATGTCCAATCGATTTGTTAGGAATCTGATCCTGTGCTAATAGGGCTGTGTGCATTAAAATTCACTCTTTGAAAATTGTATCTGAACTGGATGCTGCATATAGCTTTTGAACTAAACCAACTTGGTTTTGCCTTTGCTTCATTTCCAGAACAGGTTATTTTTTCTTTGAGAAGAAGACCACTGTTTTCAGAGGCATAAATTGAAGACAAAAAAATGTTCACATACTGGTGCTGTGAATTCTTAAATTAGTATGTGCTGCTTGTAAAGTAGCCAGATTCGAATACATGAAGGATATTTCCTAACTTCTAAGGAAGTCTATGTGGGCTTGGAACAATACATTCTTACTAATTTTAGAATTACAACTACATGTGGTGAGCTCTGATACCAAGTCTACTTTCAATGCAAGAAGCACTTGAAATAAAACTATCAGCCAAATCATAAACAGAAAATAAATGAGAGAAATCACGAACTTAACGTCACAAAAGAAAAGCAAGATCATGTAACTATGTTAAACATACTCAGTTAAACAAACTTTAAACAATATTTTTTTCCATTAGCAAACTCCTTGAAATTTAAAGTCTAAATTAATTTGTGTCGGCTGTCAAACAATGTTATGACTTTCTTGGTTTTGTAATCTTATGTTATAATTACAGTCTTTATTTTAGATGTCATGGTAGTAATCAATATATGATTGCAATATTTCAAACTGTGCATAGAATCATGTTACTCTACCTTGTTTTCACAACACACTATTAAAACTCTGTCAACCAGTGTTTGACATGAAGCTGTTCGAATCATAACAGTGAATGAAGCATAAAAATGTCATGACATGATTATCATACCTCACGAAACAAGTACTATAATTGTCATGTCCTGATTATCCACACTAGCAAAGAAGCCAAAATACTGTATACAACTTGTAGGAGGAGATAACCTCGACTTGATCTTTTCTGCCAAAGTGTCAGGAAGTAACACACTTC
>CAUYRT010090037.1:0-29844 GCA_963574885.1 Lepilemur ruficaudatus | reverse complement strand
TGACAGAGTAGGTTTTTGAATGTAACAAGATAAGTCAACTTGAGTGGTAATATATTTTGGGAAATCAGCTCACTACAAATTGTGACTGTAAACATTGTACTGTAAATGTTTTGTAGTTTTCCCCAATAAAATTTTAGGAAGGAAAAAAAAAAGTGCTGTGACTTGTGAGAAGCAAGATACATAAAATTACTTTTGTGAATTCTAAAGCCTCATACAAATATTAGTGCCATTGTATTTTATAGCTGCAATCCATGGATGGGGGGCTTTGCAAAAATCACAAATCAACAATTATAAAATCATAAAGGACTTGTTGGCAGATGCAAGATAATCTAATATAGTCATTTGTAAAAAAAAAAATGCTAAGGAACAAAATGTGAATAACTAAACGGTTACATGTTCTAGTGTGTAAAACACTGGAGCGGGGATCTTTTAGACATGACCCAATGTGTTCCTCCAGCATGGCATGCTTTTTCCAGTTAAACTGCCTCTCCAAATAGCATGCTAAACATATGCATATGTTACAATTTGATTTGAGTGCTATTATTTTAATGCGAACTAGCATAGATTTGTTTTTAAACTGAGCGATTATTAAATTCTTAATTAAATTCTTGGGTGTGATTTTATAATTAACCACAAAATAAATATGTGTATAATCATGAGGAAATGCAGTTGTTAAAAAAGATTTTTCTTTACAGGAAGACGCTCAGAAACATTGCTATGCCACTGCCAGAAACAAGGCACAGTGTGGTGAGTCTCCACATCAGAAAAGGCTCTATGTTAGTCCAGGTTCTCCAAAAATCAGAACCTGCAGCAAAGCTCTGTGCCAGTGTTCTGCTTGGGAGTGCAATCCCAGAGAAGAGTGAGGGGGAAAGGAGAGGAAGAAAGGGAGGGAAAACAAATCCCAGGTGGTATGTTACCCAACTGGCGGTATCTTCTCACGGAAACACAGCTGGTTGTTCCGTCACGTGGGAATCAGCCATGATGCTATCTGAAGCCCCTGTGTCCACCGAGAAGAAGAAGGGCACACACTTTATGAGCAGGATTTTCTCCAACTCTTGCCTGTCCCAAGAAGCCTACACCTCCGTGCACTTCAGGGTTGTGGGATTCAGGACCTCCAGGAGCTGCTAGAGACCAGCTCCTCCAGGGGTCTGGGCAAGGTAGACTCAGGTGCAGGAGCCGCTGTGGCCCCTACTGCAGCAGGTGCAGTGGAGATCATGTCTCAGCCTGGCCCTTGCATCTGGTGCATCATGGCAGGTGTCAGTAGATGAGGCAATGACAGGGGTGGCTCCAGTACTTCAGAACTGTGGGAACAACATGAGCTGCTGTTGGGGCCATGTAAACCCCCAGTGGAGTACTGGGAGGACAGGTGGGTCCAAGCTGATCTGGAAGGGCACAAGCATGGCCTGGTGCAATAGTAGAGTGGGAAATGTGCATCACTGATACCTTGCTTTCGGCTACGTGATCTTGAGAAGGTCAGGTCGCTTCTTTGTGCCCCTTTGATTAGAGCTATGAATTCTTAGAGGGAAGGGGGATTAACCCCTTCATGTATGAAGGAGCAGGGCTGGAAGCTCTCTTAGACCTATAGTGCTGGAAGGATCTGTGACAATCTGCTCCAACGTGCTCATTTTCCACTTTGGAGGCAGTCATGGATAAGGGCCTACGTCTTTTGTTGGGTATATCTTACCCAAGCAACATTTATGATTGGCAAAGAACTTTCACATTTATCATCTCATTTGACCCTTTCCACAGCCCTCAAAGTAACCTTGGTAGATATTATCTGTGTCTGACAGTACTAGAAATGGAATCTGTCTGGACTCCAAAATCAAAATCTTTCTGTTACATTTTTTGTTCTGTTTTCCTTGTGCCCACTTTCATCTGTACGTGGAAAGGCTTTCTAGGGCACTCTGATCAGCCTATACTTATTGACAAAGTAGCCCAGTGGCTTCCTTTCTGTTAACTCACTCGGTACTCAGTGGATGATGAATTTTAAGTTTTTAAAGTATTTTGAACAACATGCTTAATCTGTGTTTCCTGGCAGGGAGTCAGGGTGCTTTGGCTCAGGTGGCGTTAGTCCCATGAGCCAGATTGTGACAGAGGAAATAGCAATTTGCTTTTGGCACAAGTTACAAATGGTAAATATTGATTGGGTCCAAGACAGGATGCCAAGAATCAATCAGAGTTGGAGAATCATATTTGGAGATGAAATGTACCATCACAGCCAACAAGTTAAGAGGTGGGTTCTCATGGCTGGAGGGAGGGCAGAGCCAAGGGTCCAGGGAAGAAGAGCCCAAGGAACAGGGGATTGACTTAAGGAAGGAGGGAGATGACATGGTGGCAGGTTTTGGAGGTGTTCTTGGAATATACGGCATGGCTGAGCTGAGCCTCTTCGAAGAGCCAGCCATAGAATAAAAACAACGCATTTTCTGCTGCCTTAGTGGAAAATTCTGAATTTTATCATTATTTATTAAGTGCTTACTTTGGCTAAACATTTAAGGATCAACTCTTAAAGTAATTTCATTACATAAAGAAATATAAATTGTATACATATTCCTAAATCACAAGATAGTATAAGTACCACATGAGTAGTATAAACAACATACTCCAGTTATTCAGAGGGATAAGAGATCTGAACTTTTACTTTTAAGCCAAAAGTTTTTGAAGAGAATAACATCATATGTTGAGAATATTTATCTGGAGGCAGAATACAAAACAGATTGGAGATGAAGTGACTGAAACAGAGAAGTTAGTTAGGATATTATGGTTCTAGTCCAGGCACAGGAAGGAAAGAGTCTTGGCAGTAAATGTATTTTGGATTTACCCATTTAAGTTCATCTTAGGAGATTTTTTTCTTTAAGGAATAGGACAAACACAAAGTACATTTAGCTGATTATGCACATACCCAGCTGAATATCTTTTGAGCCAACTTCTCTTCATGTACTGGTTTTGCTTTGTTCAGAGGGGCTAGAAATTAGCAGGTAGGTGCTAAATAAAAGAGAACAATTATTTTGGGGAGGAGATGGTATTTTAACATCTTTGTGCCTGCATAAGTTTTGGAATCAGACACACCTGAGTTCAAACTCCAAATGTGCTAATCAGTTTGTAATCTTGGGCAAATTACTTAAAGATTCTCTGAACCTCAGTTTTCTTCTCTGTAATATGAGGATAATAATGTCTACCTAGTTGCATTAAGGCAGAATTTAAATGAGACTGCGTAGTAGCTATGTCTGTAGACAGCCAACACTTTAGAAATATAACCCATTGTTACTACACAGCTGTTTAATAGGTCATATTTGTTTGTCATTGTACATGTTAATGACAGTGGAAGATGATCTATATCTATGGAGCTCATTGAAACAACATTGGGCATGACTGTATCCCCAAACCAAATATTGCATCCACCTATTTCATGCTGTGAATATTAGTTTTAAATCACAATATATTCCTCATTTTTATACTTGAAATTAGGACTATTAGCTCAATTTGACATATATATCAATGCAAAGTAATGGTTAAATCCATGTTATAGTTCTTCCTAGAACACTCTTAACACTTAAAAAATAGTTTTGAAATGTCTAAATTAAAATGCCAGGTACAAAAGTATATGTTTGCTTTAGTATCTTATTGGAGCAATTTCTCCTATGTGTGTCTGTGCATGCATGTGTGAATGCACATAGCTCTGGTGATTAGATCTAAGACATGTCTGAGAATAATTAGGCCTGCAAAAATGTGGAAGAGGATTACCTATTTCTCCTTTAATTTCATGTGACTGAGCCCAGCGAAGAAGATAATATCCCTGAAAACACTTTGATGCAGAGTTTAGGCTTTGAGGGAGGAGGGGGACACACACATGTCAAGAGAGACAGAGACTCAGCAACAGAGGCTGGTGTTTCCCATTGGTGTTCTCGTCTTTTCCATGTGATGACTAAGTAGAACAGACATCTAACAGAGTTCAACTTTCACATTTGTTGACCACATGCCCTTCATTAGGGAATATTTACTCCCTCTTATTTTCCTACCCCTAAATGGCTCTAAATATCAGCATCACTGTACACACAAAAATCTCCAGGTTTATATCAATCTGAGACTGCTAAACTATTTATTTTTATAAGGCAACATTAGTGTCTATCCAGAAAACAAAAAAGAATTATCTACAAGAAATTACAGGTTTTTTTTTTTTTAACAAATGTCAAAAACCCCTCTTCTATGAAAAGAATGAAGAAAAACTTGAACATATAAAAATAAGTTGGCCAAGTCAAGAAAAATTCAAATAAGATGGTAAACATGTTGGTTTTCAGCACATATCCAAGAAATACATTTCAGATTCATTGACTCCATTTTGAGGGGATAATGCAGACAAGAACAATGACAAAAGAAACTCCCTGACAAAGCCTGGCTGACTACACAGCTCACTGAATACTAAGGATAAGGTTTAATGATCTGTGACTCCACCAGGCACAGACCACCTAGTTCGCATCATCGAATGCCTTTGATTAGCCCAGCCAGGAGAAATAACCTACTGAACCTTGAGTGGCTGTGGCGGACAGAAATCTAAACATCACCAAAGCAGCAAGTCCCAGGCATTAATCTTCAACAAATGTTTATTGAATATCTGGCAGGCCAGACATGCTCATTCTGGGAGAAGCTGACAAACTGAAGGAAGGAGGGAGAGAGACAGGCACATGACCAACCACAATTTATTTTCACAAGCCCTGTGCTAGACAACAAAGACCTAGGGGAACACACCACAAAAAGCAATATATTCTGGCTGGGTGCTTGGCACAGTCTGGAAGAACTCACAGATGTGATGACATTCGAAGAAGGCCCTGGGAAGTAAAGAAATTCACCAGACAGAGAGAGAGGGCAAGATACTTATATCAGAGTGGAACCAGCATGAGCAAATCGTGGCACTCAAGGATGGAATACAAGATGTGGAGGTGGGTAGAGGGGGCAGAGATTAAAAAGTGATGTTGCAGTCATATTCTGAAGGAGGCTGTCAGGAGCCCTGTTAAGAAACGTGGGCTTCGCTCTCTAAGTATTATGAAATCACTGGATCATTCATTCAAACAATATTTTCAGAGGACCTACTGTGTGCTAAGTATTGTGTCAGCTGCCGAAGAGTAAAAGAAAAAGGAATGCCAGTCTTCCCTCCAGGGACTCACACTCTGGTAGGTAAAAAGACGGGCAAACCCCACAATATGGTAAGCTAAATGCGAAAGCAGAGGAGACATGTTAAGGAATTGGGGAAACAAGACAGACCACCAGAAAATTCAGCAAATAACATCAGCCACTACTTCCTTTGTAGCCTTTTTGGTAAGTGCTGGGAACGGTTGTGCTACACGTGGACACATGTTCATTTAATCTCACAACCACCCCAAGAAGTAGGTTCTCTCCTATGATGGTCCCAGTTTTGCGCATGCTGAGACAGACGAGAGAGAGTTTCAGTGAGTTGCCAGTTCACACTGCTGGTGGGGAGTAGAGGTGGGGTTGGCGGCAGCAGTCTGGCTTCAAGCCTGAATGTTTAGCAACGTCACTTTATTGTCTTTTCAGGAAAAAATAAATTTGATATGAAGCTCAAGGGTGAGAAAGTGGAGACTGGTAAAATGAACCCGGTAGGAGGGGTCTAGATTCTCCAGGCCGGTCAGATGAGCGGTGCGACACGGGTGGGGCGTGCAGGTGTGGGGGCCGGGGCTGGTTGCACCCAGCAGCTCAGACTGGAGTACAGAACTTGGTCCAAGTGGTGTGGCTGGTGGTCTACACAGGCAGGTCTAGACTGTAGACTCTAGAATGAGCATCTATCAACACGTTCAGATCTAAAGAATATGCTTTGAACAATTAATGTAAGTTTTCAAGGTCCTAATTGCTACTTTCTACATGACTCCCTGGGTCCCAGCAGGAGTGAGCCCCAGTAGCCAGATGTTTCCTGGCTCTTCCTTCTCTGACATACCCTCCAGCGCCTGCAACCTGTCATCTGGGACCACTTCTAAGCAAACTCCCTGCACCCAGGTCCTTGGCACAGACTCTGCCTCGAGGAGACCCAGACTAAGACACTTTCTTTGCACCCCGTTGAGTGTCCTTCTTCTGGAGTTTCCTTCATCACACCCCCTAGGGGGTATCCAGGCTGCTGCAGGAACCAGTGAAGGGAGTCTTAGATGTCAATGACCTAAAAGAAGATGATGTGATCCTTAAACAAAGGTCGGGTTAACTCTTGGTGGCTGGCAGGCATGTGAGGAGAATTACGGATGTCCTTCCATAGTTTTCCACCCTGATCCTTGGGATTTCTGTTCCTAAAGTAAGGGGAAGAAAATGGCAAATATTCCATTTGTCTTAATTTGACTATTCTGTAGGTAGGGTGGAAATCCCACCCCGTCCTGACCTCCTGGTGGGCTGCTGTGATTACCTAGAGTGATAGCTTCCACCAGATGTGAGGATCTGACTTTGAGAACCATCTTTACTCCTAAGGCCTTTTATTCCCCCATTAAAGTTCCTTCCTCCCTCCCTTCCTCCCTCCCTTCCTTCCTCCTTTCCTTCCTTCTTTCCTTCCTTCCTTCCTTCCTTCCTTCCTTCCTTCCTTCCTTCTTCTTTCCCCTACCTCTGTCTTTCTTTCTCCCATCTTTCCTTTTCCCTCTAAATCCCAGACTGCACTCCCCCAGATGCCAAGGTTCCCAGAGGTGTGCGTGTGTGTTCAAGGAAAGGAGCCAGATGGTTGATCCGAGGCTTGGAGCCCAGGGACGTCTTTTCCGCTCTTTGATCCTCACTTCCTGGTTTACAAAATCAGAATGGAGGGAGGCTCAGAGATGGCCTATAAGGATCATCACGAAATTCTGTGATTTGAACACAAACTCAACGATGAAATAAAGCTGCTTCCAAAGTAATAATGAGGAAACACCACTATCTCAAGGAAGGAAAGTAAATTCTCATCTGCTGAATGTGAAAGAGTCTTGGAGGCAACAGCCAATAATTGGCAGGGCCTTCTAGAAAAAAGTTCTAAAGTTTAAAATGAGAGAACCCCCAAAACATGGGGAAATGCATGAAATGGCACCACCCACCTCTCCCAGCACCCATCCTATGCTCTACACTTTCGTCTGAACAGCTACCGGCTAATTCCAGCAGACACAGTAACCGATCGCAGGGTGATTTGCCTGTAATGAGGAACTCTTAAACATCAAAAAAACCCTCTGAGATCAGAAGACATAACAAGCTATTGGAGTGAATCCAGGCATGGTGACAGGCAGGAGACGGACAATTGAGAGAGAGAGTTCACATTGCACCATTGAACTTACATCCCGTCGCGGGCTCCTACTGTGTCCCCCTGTGATGCAATACAAGCTCCTCCGCAGCCACTGTGACTCCCCTGCGGGAGGAGCTGGGACATAAGCAAATAAATTATTAATATTTAATTAACCTATACCTGCACATACTCACAAAAACCTCAAAAATTTCATGGGAAGACAAACTTATATTTCAAAAATAACCTTTGAAGCTGGAAACAGAAGCAGTCCGCTACTTCCCTGCATGGAGGCACGCCTGCCTGGCAGCGCCCCTGTGCAAGGGGACCGCAGGGGAGGGTCGGTGTCGCAGGGCAGCGACGACGACCGTGGCAATGACTCTGGGGCCTCACAGCCCAGGTGCATGAACTTTTTGTTGCCCCAGACACAGTGTTTTACTGGGAAGAAATTTTGTACTGAAAAGCCCTTTTCTTATTTCTTTTTCAAATTTGGGGAAGGAAAAATAACACACAAGGAAACCTGGTTTCCAAAATTCACAGGAATAAGTATCAATTAGCTTTTGCTGAATAACAAACAGCCCCAGAAATGAGTGGCCTAAGACAACACATTTATGTAGCTCACGATTCTGTAGGTCAGTGATCTCAGCTGGTCCAGGTGGCCCTTTGGTTCTCAGCTGGGCTCACCTGTGTGTCTGCAGTTAGCTGCCAGACGGGTAGTTCCGCTCTGGGGGTTGGGGGTGGGAGCTGGGGAGCTGCTGGCTGGGACACAGGGTGGCTGCAGGGTAGCTGGGCATGCTTATAGAGAGGGGGGAGAATTGTGATCATTTTTGTAATCTAACACAGATGCTAAGGTCTGCCTCTACGAGACACAAAAATACTGAAGGTGGAAAAGAAGAGAGAAATCTTGGCATTATAGTTATTCATGACTGTTCCTACTGGAACAGAGTCAATTCCAAAATAAGCTGATTTGGTTTTATAATCAGCTTAAACTACCTTAGCATACAATATTATATAAAATTATATGTGACATATTTATTATATACCATATATAATATTAAATACATTACTTATAAATATATCATACTAATGTAAATATATAATACAATACCAGCATCAATATATTAAATATATTTATATAGCATATAATATATTAAAATTGTACTTTTGATTTGTTTTACTTTCTTCCTATGACTTCACCTTACCGCTATCTTTCCAGTTGCTTTCACCTAAAGTCAAGGTTAGACCATCACTGGAGGGAAAAGAAGGATCAAATTAAAGATTAACATGTGTAATTACCACCAGCCATGGAATTATTCACTTAATGCTCAGAAAATATAAGCAATTTACCCAAAGTTAGTTAAATGTGGAAAGAGTACTAGAAGTCCAATATCTTGATGATTGGTTCGATATTCCATTCTTTATGCCGTGCTGATAGCCAGGAATGATGTTTATAAGATAAATTTAATGACTTAATTATTTTTTAGAGCATCAGAGTGCTCACGTACATAATGTCATGTCTGAAAAAGCTCTCTGCTGGTATAAAACACAATCGCCCACTAGATCAGAATCTACTCGCTAATGCTCCAAGTGGCTAATGCTGCCTGATGGTTCCAGCTGCTCTGGCTGGCTTTGGTCCCTCCTCCTGTACTGTTGGCTGCCATTCTTGGGGGGCTAGGAGGGCATTATAGCTGGCAGCAGTTTCGATGCCTCCACTCTAATGGCAATAGCCCATTTAGGATTGGTTCAGGCAGTATAAAAGAGAAAGCCCCAAACAGCAGTTGCATAAACATCATTCTCTCATGAAACTGTTCTCAGATCATGGAAGCTGAGTTAGGCAAACAGGGCCAGGAAGGCAACTCCACCAAGTCCTTAGAGACTCAGGTTTCTTCTACCTGCAACTTTAGCTTGTTGCTTCTGTCCTCAAGAGCACTACAAGGCTTCTGAAGCTCCAGCCATCACATCCACCACCCAAGCAGTGAGAAGGTGGGAGAGAGGAAGGCAAAAAGGGGAACAGCTTTCTATAACAGCCCCCCTGGACGTCCCATCCAACATTTCTTCTTACCTGTTAGCCAGAACTTAGTCAAATGCCTACATTTTGCTACAATACAGTCTTTTAGCTGGACACATCCCCTGCCTGAATAAAGGCTGGCTTCTCTTACAAAACAAGAAAAAAAGACTGAACATTGTGTAGGCCCCTGTCAATCTCCCACACCTGCCCATGGGAGACAGCCAGGCTTTGGTGAAATAAAATGTTGTTTCTCCTCAAAACCACATTGCCCTCCTCCTGACTGGAGAGGAGCCCTGTACCCTGTAGCAGGAAGTCAGAAATTCTATATGGTGACAGGGCCAGAATATCTGGCAAAAGACAGGAATAGGGCTTCCAATAGCTCTAGCTAAGGTGAACTTGCTTTTCTAAGTAAAATACATTTGGACACGTGAGATTTTTTTTTTTTTTGCCATGAAATTTCTTGTTTAGCATTGAACATTTAAAAGTAAATTTTGATTAATATGAAATAAGAAAAATGTTACCTAAATCAACGAAAAATGCTAAATATCCTCAGTCATTAGGAAATACAAACTACAATGAGATACCACTATACTCAATGGATACTCACTGGATATACTCACTGGATTGGCTAAAATGACAATATAATGATAATAGTAAATATTAATAAGGGTTGTTTATTAATAGTTATTCCAGGGGAGTAACTGGAATGCATATACATTGCTGGAGAGAATGTAAAATTGTACAGCCATTGTGGAAGCTTGGCTGGTAGTTTTTAAGAAGGTAAACTCCCTCTTAGCATACAAGCCTGTGATTCTACTCCTAGGCATTCAAAGCACTGAAAACAAATGTCCCCACCAACTCTTGAATGGCCTATGGCGGCCCCACGCTGGAATCAATAGGTATATCAACAGGTGAATGGATACACGGATTGTAGCATATCTGTGCAAAGGAATCTTACTTAGCACTAAGAAGGATTGAACTGCTGCCATGTGCAACAACCATGGTGAATCTCAAAAACTATAAAATATGCTAAACGAGAGAAGTCAGACACAAATTCTACGTATTCTAAAGCCCTCTTGGAGATTCACAGAGAATATTTGCGCATTAAAGGAGTTCAAAAGCACTATGTTTTAAAACTCTAAAACAATATTTCCCAAACTCATATCATTAGAACCCCCTTTTTTCTTCTCTACCTCTTGTTTCCCACAAAGGACGTTTTAAAATTCCATGACATGTACTTCAGGAAATGCTACACAAAGTGAGAAGTTGATTAAATTGCTACCGATGTACTCCCCAGAGGTCACTGGTGTATTAGCATCACTGGTGTGAAATGATGACATAGGTTCTATGTATACATTTGGTCTTAATTCAATAATTTTATATCTATGAAAGTAAAATTTGGATGTACATCCAAATAAAAAATTTAGTTTCTACATTTAGGGTTAATTTTATACAATATAAATTTCTAATTTATATTCATAATTTGTCCATTTGCAGATGCAAAATTTGGTACCAAAATGATCATGTAGAACAGCAATCTGATGCTGGCAAAATAAACTACTCTGGGTATAATTAGCCACCTGGCACTCAATAAATGCTATTGACTAACTGGCTGGCTCACAAGTGGAGGCTGGAACTATTTCACTGTGTCTCTTCCCTGAAATCACTTGTGGAGGAAATTTTTTAGGCATAATTTTAAGGGCAAAAATAGGAATATTGGAAGAACAACTGAAATCTCTCAAAAGGTTACTATACTAAAATAAGTTTTAAAGACTGGCAGAAACTTGTCTTGGCCCAAGCCATTTCAAAAGCTTTCGAAAGTACAAACAACATATTAACTATAGCATGCTTAGTTCATAATTTTGGTTGTATCAGAAGAATACATGGTTTCTCTTTATTTACCTGGAAGGATTGGATATTTAATCTTGTCGTGAGGTACTTACATGTAGTTCCATGAGTAATTTTTATGTGTGTGTCTTTAATTTTAAGATCAGTTCATTGTAATCATTGACTGATTCATGCCAGTGGCTTTGGAAAACTCATGCCCACTAAATCAATAAAGGAATAATGCTGTGATGATCTGAATATAAATATTTAATAAAAATTCAAGTGTAGTCTTAGTGCATTTTTTTCTTTGATCTGGATATTTCTATATTTATATAAGCAAAATAAAAGTGCCAAAATATGCTTTTCCAAGTTATAGTCAACTGGATATGTTCCCTGGTGGCATTCAGAGTTCCCAGCTGTCCTGGGACTAAGCCAGATATAACCTTGAATTTGACAGAGCTTATTAATTATTAGAAAAGTTAATACTGGTAAAACTGACTATGTGATTGTGATTAACATCAGGCATTACTACAGATCTCAGACCACTCCAACATGAGAGAAAGCGCCAATCTGATGGGAGAAGAGTGAAAAGAACCAGAGTTAGGAGGTTCTTAGTATTCCAGGGTTTCATTAGGTTGATAGGAAGGAGTATACCCTTGACCCTTTATGTGCAGAAGTAACATTACTCCTTTCTAGTACATGTGAGGATGGAGAGGGATTTACTTAGATTTTGCATAAAGACATAACAGACACCAAAAAAATTTTTAAAAAATTATGTACATTTCTTTTATATCATTTATAATAGCTGGGAAGACTTTGCTATCCACGGATGACAGAAGGAGGGAAAGAATTGGCAATTTGGGCTTCATGTTTGTTATAACAGGATTTTCCAAGGGGTTCATTAATTTTAAAAAATGCTTACAATATTGCCTCTGCCGAAATGTGTTTACAATTTCTCAATCACCCTTTTGTGATTGCAGTGGCTTTTAAAATGATATGTGATATGCTTTATGTAGGTGTCTTATTATGGACTGTGCCCTGACCACAGAATGGCCCAGGGGACTTTGAAAGAACACCTAGGCCTAGGCACCCCCCACCCCCACCCCGGAATAACTAAACCGGGGTCTCTTGGGGTAAGCACAACGCAGGCCTCTGTATTTTCTAAAGATCCACCCACACGACTCACCCCAGTGATTCCATGCCCAGAGGGAAGTTGGGACCTCTGAACAATTCTCACCATTAAAGAATTATTTCATATAGTCTCATGAATGCTAGCTATTAAAATATAATGTTTATGTCTATTCGAGGTACTCTTCATTAGATCAAACTAATACACATTTTAAAAAATAAATGATGTGCTTGGGTTGATCACAAGGGAAAATCCTAAAATATCCCCTCATCAGTTTGCACTAGCTCAATTTTCAAAAAATTGAAACGTATATGTTAATGTGACATAAATCTATGTAAATTATATAACCATATAATTAGCACCTTGAGGTTCTTTTGGTAAGTTTCTCCTAAGCTGTAGTTGTGAAGCTAGGAATTCTAAAACTGGCTGCAGAGGGAGAATGATTTCCAATTAGGGTGTTTTCTCTTAACTAAATCATTAAGAGCTCAGTTGATTTTAACAGCCTGTGGGTAAGAAAAGAGAAAAATGGTAATGTCCTCATTAGAGAATAATATCTTCATGCAGGAAAAGAATTGAGAATTCACAAAGATGAAAGAAAGGGAAATGGAAATGGTTCCCAAAGTATGATAGCTCTTTAGTGGAATTTTGTACCCTGCCATCACTTAAAGCGATTAAGTTTTGGCATCTTCGTATAGTAGGTATTAATCCAACGTGGTTCATTCTAATTCAGAATGCACCAACTCATTTAGATCTATGGAGATTCAAGGGAAAAATATGTATTGGAAATAAAATGTATTCTTTACAATGTATTCTCTTTTTTTGTACTAAATAAATAACTGTCCAAATGTATTCATAGAGTGAGTTCACTTTGCTTTGCCTTTGAGTCACTTAAAAGGGCACAGAATTATTCCAAATATTGCCTATCAAGTTTTAGGCTTTTCTCTAGCTTTTGGCTTCCTTTCTGGATCATATTTGTCCCAGCTACTTTGGGAGATTATCAAGGCTCACATAACCAACTGCAGGTTTAACTATTTTGGAATGTTACTTATCAACTGAAAATAATCTTAGGCTAAAATCTCTTGAATATCAAAAATCTCTTTGGATGTGCCAAGTTAATTTCAAGGATGATTTATTCATTCATGATGTTCTATAAGGAATTATAGGTTAATTAAATAGCTCATCTGGTAGAAATCCCAGAGTTCAGAGACACAGTTAATTCAAGCTTCAAAGAATATAAAAATAAGATAAACACAAGGAAATAGAAAATAAATGAATACAAAATGATGCCATACTTTCCTCCTATAAACTGGTGATGGTTCTTTTCAAATGTCACTTGGTGTCTTTTTCATATTTAAGATGAAAAGATAAGACAAAGGCAGAAAACACACTCAAGTGGTTAAAAAGTTTCGACGATGTTTGAAAGCAGGAGACTGCACTCACAGAACGCTGACCTGGCAGCGTGTACAAACATGTGCCTCAAGACAGATGTTCAATTAACAAAAGTTGTCCTTTGTCATTTTGGTTTTTTGGTTCTGTTTCATCCCAAAGGCCCAGAAAAGGAGACAAGAATGTTTATAGAAGGAAACAGATCCTACCCAACAATCCCTCAGCAACATTTATTATATTAAGATATTCTTGATGAGAGAGCCAAGTAGACAAATCTGAGGTACTTAGAAAAAACTGATCAGATTTGACAACTGCACAGGAGGCTTCCTGTTCAAGATGCAGACTATGCCCAAGGTCCCCTGGAAATTAACACAAAGATATTTTGAAAAGTATGCAACCATACACGTATCAGTAGTGATCCAGAAACACTGAAGAATAACGGGAAGATAGAAGTGGATGAGTTGAAATTAATGGAAAAAGAAGAAGAGGAAACTGTAGTTAAAGAAATATAATAACACACTGCCAAGCAGCAGCAGATCTTTGAGGAAAACTGAGAACAAGTAATGGTAAGACTAAGGTGAATAATCCCAATTATTGAGCTCAAAGAAAACAGAGTTGGCTCAATAGACAGTATAGAACCTTAAAAACTGTCACAGTGTCTCAGAGAGGTTCTGATCTAGAGGATACTGCAGTAAAAAAAAATTGAGAACAGGTTAATCACTTATTCATCTACTCACCAATTTGACAAATATGCACTAGTGCCTACTGTGTGCCAGGCACTATTCTAGGTGGTGGGGATATAACAGTCACCAAAAATGAAAAAAATCTCTGCCCTCTTGAAACTACACAAGGGCATGGCATCAACCAATCAATAAGATATGGTATGTCATCAGTAGATAAAATAACATGGAAAAAAATAAAGCAGAGAATGGAGTGAGGGAGTGAACAATAGGGTTGGAATCTTAAATAGAAGCGTCATGAAAGACTTTGCTGAGAGTTGAATGAATAGAGGCAGCAAGTCACACAGATGTCTGGGGGAAGAGTATTCCAGGTGTGAGGGAGAAGTGGTGCAAATGTCCTGGGGTGACAGTGGGGTTGGTATAAAGAGAATGAAGACAACGTGTAGAAGAGGTGATAAAAGAATTAGCAGAGGTCCCTATCAAATAAGACTGAGTAAGTAGACCATGACAAAGACTTTGAATTTTATTCTGAATGAGATGGAAAGTCACTGAAGTACTTTAAGCAGAGGAATAAAATGCTGTGACTTACACGTTTAGAAAATCACTCTGGCTCCCCAGAACAGATGCTGGGGGGAGGGAGGGCAGGGGATGTAAGGTAGTAGGTTATTTACATGATCCAGTTGAGGGATGGTGGTGACTTAGATCTGGACATTATGGACAGATAACTTGGTGAGAGGTAATTGACTTCTGGTTAGGTAGAAGTTTGAGAAAGTGTGCTAAGAAATAAAAAAATATGATCTCCTAAAATACATACATATATACATTCATCGACACATATATCAGTTGATAAGCTGAACTTAAAAACTGGACAATCTACTACATTCTGGTCATGCTACTCAGAATGGAAAAAAAACCTGGACAAAACTGAAGAGGAAATTATTAATCTAGAAGACAAAGTTGAGGAAATATCTTATAATATTGACCAAAGCCAAAAAAGATTAAAAAAGAGAAAAGAGTTTAAAAGAAAGGGCATGAAGGATAGGTACAGCGGATTTAAAATATATCCCATGGGAATTTCAGCTGGGAAGAATAGGGAAAATGGACAAGAAATAAGGAAGTATTATAATAGACAAAAAATTCTTGGAGATTAAAAAACAAAACAGGAAACTTCAGATTGGAATCTCCAAACACCAAGCAAGGCTAACGAAAATAACAAACAGCTTCTCGGACAGAGAACCCTGGAGAGAAAGTCAGATCTCTTACAGAGGAATGAGAACAGCCTAGCATTACACTTCTAACTAGAAACCCTACATGTTATGCATAAAGGAAACAATTCAACATTCTGTGGAAAGCAATATTTTGATTCTAGAAATCTTCACGCAGTCAAAATAACAATCAAATGTGAAGACAAAACAAAACATGTTCAGACGTGAATATTATCATCTTTGTCACATACTTGAAAACATTGCTCAATGGTACTTGTTAAGAACATTGAAGGTCTGCGATTTTACCCTACTTGCAAGCTCAGTTAGTCTGCCAGTTTCTTAGATGCTGGAAGAAGACACAAGACTCCCAGTCAGAGACAAACAACTTTATTATTCCTGGCACAACAGACAGCATGAGCTTCAGGTTTGCATTGATACCCTTTGTACCTATGGAGTCACTCGAGTCCCATGGGGGAAGTACAGAGCAGCCCAGGTAGGTGCTGTGTATGCAGCGGGCTTGCATCACAGCCAAGGAAACCCAAGTTTTGGAAACTCCCAATCCTATAAGAGGCTGCTAGTAAATCCAACCAACTTTTCCCGTGGAGAACGACGCTGTCTTTATTCTCCTGGTCAGGAATCAAACCTGCTCTCTGCCCCAATGGAAGACACTAATCCTGCTACACAAATGTCCTTGGAAAGAGAGTCTTGGCCAAGACATGTAGCGCTGTGATGGAGAATTGCCTACCCTCAATAGTATTCTAGCAAGATAAAGGAGGAATCCAAGAAAGAGGACAATATGGAATATACTTTTGTAAAAATTAATTACAGTTCAATATGACCTGGAAAAATGTATATTGCTAGAAAGAAATTAAAATGTAATTACTATGAGGTGGTTGGAAGATTCTCCTTTGGCCTGCAAAGTTTAAATTGCATAGCATTACATTTACATTTCATTCTATATGGCTTATGGATGCAACCACATTCTAATCACATAATTTTTTAATATAAATACTATTTATTTGGTTTATTTATTTGTTTTAGATTCAACCTTCAAAGTGTGGAAGATCTAATTCTAATTACAAAATGCAATATCAACATTACAAACTTACACATCCACAGCCAGACATGACAAAATAACAACTACAAACTTAACTTCCCACTGTGAACAAGTGAAAAACTGGACAAAATATATAAGACAATTGTTTCGGTCACTGGACTACAGACAATGCAGGACTGTGATTCCTGAGGGAGGAGAAACAAAGGCAGCCATACAGTAGCCCCATATTTCTGCCTGGAAGCAATTTTCCAAACACAGTTGAGTAGGGAAAACCAAACAGGACCCAGCAGCCTCAATGAGTTGAGATGAAGGTCAGCATCAGGGGAGACTGAGGCAGCTGGAGCTGGCAGAGCAGACCCCCAGAAAGAATGGAGCCACTCAGAACTGGAGGTTCTGAAATCTGCACAGGTGCACTCAAGAGCTTTTGCAGACTACTAGGCCATCCCTGCATAGAGCAAGACCCTACAAAGCTGTGCACAAAATGACTAAGTGAGCTGAACAATTCTAAGATCTTACCCACAGTGAAGAGAAGTTCTAGATCTGAAAGGCCAGAATGGAGAGTGCTCAATGATCACTCAAGACATTCAGTAAAGACTCCAGATGGGTCACTTGTCAGTAGCAATATTAGGCTGAACTATTCCTAGCGTCATGAATACTGTATGTTCCCGCTAGCAAAAGCTTAAAAACAACCCATGAAGGATCAGACAGCTGTGCACGGAAGTTAACCGCATGCTAATACAAAGTTCAATTTTCTTCAGAGGAAAATGATAAAATTCAGATACTTAACAACATAACAATCAAAATGTACAATATACACTTGGAAGTTACTAGACATGCCAAAAAGCAGGAAAATGTGACATATTACCAGAAGAAATATCAGAAAACAGAAAGGAACCCGGGAATTATTACAATGATAGAATTAAGATACAAGGATACTAAGAGCTTTTACAACTATGTGCACGTATTTAAAAGAAATATACTTGTATTGAAGAGAGAAATGAGAGACATTAAATAGAGCCAGAATGAACTTTCTATAGATGAACACGATAGTATCTGAAATAACAAAATAGCTGGATAGGATTAATAGCAGGTTAGACAATGCAGAAGAAAAGATCAATGAACTTGAAAGAATAGCAACCAAATCTATCTAAAATGAGACCCAGGAGACAGTTCTGGGGAGAAAGTGAGAAGAGCCTCCGTGATCTTTGAGGCAATATTAAATAGTCTAACAATGTGGCCCTGGAGTCCCAAAAAGAGAAAAGAAGGGCAGTGGAAAAAATTTTGTGGAAACAATGGCCAGAAATGTTCTAGATTTGATAACAATTTTAAACCCATAGATCCAACTTGTCCCAGATAAACTAAACATGGTGCGCGCACGCTCTCTCCCTCTCTCTCACACGCACACACGTACACACAGACCCGCTCAAGTCACTTCATAATCAAATGACTGAAAATCAGTGATTAAAGAGAAAATCTTAAAAACCAAGATAACTGTAATAGCACTAAAAGGAAACATGAGAGAATTTCTTAGAACCTCGAAATACAGAAGGCTTTTCTAAGTATGACCTGAAATCCACAAAGCATAAAAAAGTTTCAAAAATTTGAAAATACTCAGTTCTGCAAAAATGTTATTATGTTTTCAAACGGTTTCATTTTCTTCCTGGATATGTTTGAAGACTACCTTTGCCAGCTCCCTGGCAATTTAGGCAAAGAGATTTCATTTTGTTAGTTGTGGCCAATGGAATGTGGACTGAACTGACATATACCACTTCCAGGACTTGCCCATAAAAATCCCCCTTTGAGAACGGGTTGTTCACTTATTTATTTATTCACCAATTTGACATATATGTACCAGTGCCTACTGTGTGCCAGGCACTATTCTAGGTGCTGGGGATATAGCAGTAACCCAAACAGAAAACAATCTCTGCTCCCTTGAGACTTACACAGGGCATGGTGTCAATCAATCAATAAGGTATGGTATTTCATCAGTAGATAAAATAATATGGAGAAAAATAAAGAAGAGAATGGAATAGGGGAATGAATAGTAGGGTTGCGATTTTAAATAGAAGATCATGAAAGACTTTGCTGAGATTTGAATGAATTGAGGAAGCAAGCCCCATAGAGATCTTGGTCCTCTCCTTCCCCTTTTACAATAAACTCGGAGGATTCATGTTGAAGATGGATAGAGCCTGGCTTTTAATTGACTCCAAGATTCAGTGTCCCCATCAGCTCCCTCCTCCATCCCTAGCAAACAGTACTGATGATAATTAAACGGTGAACTTTTATTGTGTTAAGCTAATGAAATATTCAGATTGTATGTTATAGCAACTAGCATTTCTTACCCTGACAATCACACATAATATTTTTAAACTTCTGCACCGCAAAAGAAAGATACAAAGCTGTAAACACGTGCAATATATATATATTAAAGAGGTGAAAAATCAGTAAGGGAAAAAACTAACAACACAGTAGAAAAATAGGCAAAAGTCACAAACAAAAAGTTTGCAGGGAAATATGCAAATAACATTTAAACACATCAAAAGATTCTCAACCTTACTGATCATAAAAGACATGCAAATTAAAATTAAAATTGTATAGTGGCTTATATGTTTTAAAGCTCATTTTTAAAAAGCGAAGCTAAAACTTAAATACCTTTAAAACAATAACTTGTAAACATCAAAAATAACAAATAAGAATGTTTGTATAAAAATGTAAATATGTACCAGACACGTTATTAATCTAATATAAAGCATCAGGTGAAGTTAGGAAATGTAAAGTCTTATTCAAAAAATTAAACTAAACACATTAAAATTGGAAGCATGTAATTAATCTTGAAAACACTTTAATGCAAATATATTATTGAGTCTTTAAAAGTATGATCTTCACAAATACAGAGAATCACAGCATGATTATTGAGTCATGACTAGAATACTGAGCAAGCGTTTCCAGCTGCTGAAAAAGCCCTATTTGACCGCATAACAGTCTTGGGAATGGTGAGCTGACAGCACTCCAGATATCCTTCACACACTTCTAACATTTGTTAATTTAGAGGACAACTTTTTCAACACCTCTGTTTTGGTAGTAGAGACTGCAGTATTTTCACTAATAGCAAACTGTAGTCCATCTTTGGTTCATCTTTGACTTGTTTAATTTCATCAATTATAGATGGAGTTTCCAATGTATAAATATTATTACCTGTAGCATTTTCAACATTGTCACATTAGTGATTCAATTCTTTGAAAGTCTTTGGACTAGGGTCAGGTTTGCACTTGCAATAGAAGCTTTGCAACATAACAACACCAACTATGTAATGATGGGACCCTTGCAAGTTCGGTCCTATTTCTACTTGTGCACTGCACATCCCTTTTTTTTTTTTTTTGTATAAATTCATATAATTAAGTGATTCTGAATTTAGAATGATTCACAAAAATAATGGTATTTACCACAACCCCACGCCATATTTTACTACTTAAAAAGCACAATATACTGGAAAATGGGATTACAAAAACCTAGCATTATAACCATTTTTGTTTTCATAATCTGTAAATTGGCAGTAATGATAACTCATAGTTTTTGTGGGAGGATTGCAGAGATGATGGAACTAAAATATCTGGTGCATAGAATGTTCTCAATAAATGCTACTTTGGTTTGTTTTTCTATCTGTTTTGTAAAGACGTGGGTATTCCTATAGGAAAAACCTGGGGTAGTATCAAAAGAAAGTTGGGATTCTTGTCATACTGGTTGAAAACTCTGATTGTTAGTGTTTGGAGTTGCTGCTGGAAGGGACACTCTTTTTACAGCATCTTGTTACCTCAATCACGAGACATTCTTCAATAACGTGTAGTAACAATAAAACTGCTCCAATAGCAGAGAAAACGGAAGCAGGAACTTACTGTGTTAAAGACAAGAGTCAAGTTTTCAGCATGGCTTCATAAAATCAGAGTGATTTTGATTGCAGGGGTTATCTTACTCAAACAGTAGTAATAATGACTCTCTCTGTCATATAAAGATAAGCGGGCTAAATCTATTGAAGGGTTTTGAGAAAAAATGACATGGGGCGCTCGCTGTTCTTAGTATTGTATTTATCAGGAATTATTTCCAAAGATTAAACACAGTTATTGCCTAGCTCACAGCCTGATTCAGGACAGACTTTTCAAGCGTTTCTGAAGCAATACAGCAAATAGAACTTGACCTTAAGACCAAAATAGTCTTAGAAGTTGACTTTCCTTGCATTACCATAGTTCAAAGCTTGTTCTCACACTGGGACCCCTCGATCCCATTTACATTCTACAGCAGGTCAAATAAACAGCTTCCCACTGCTCTCCACAGTCCTCCCACAAAGGGCTGGTCAGGACAGGACATCCCAAGCCCGCCTGAATGACAACAAACACTTTGCCTGTTTCCCCCAACACACCAGGGATGAATGGCTGTGCTCAAGGTCAGTTCTCATTAATAATTAAATATTTTTTAAAAATTTTAAAGAAAGGACTTTACTCCCCACCCCCACATTATCTTTAATAAAATGACACTGGAGCGATGAAAGCAGGTATCCTATCACCTGAGAAAGCCTCAAGATACAGCCCAGAACCTCCGCAGGACTCAGGTCGTCTTGCCAAGGTGATGTCATGTTCCACGTTGAGGAACGGCTCATTTCAAACTGTTGAACTGTGGCAGGTGGAGTTCAGAACCGAGGCTATGAACTAACCCAGGTCACACAGCAGTTCTAATGAGATTTTAAATGACTTGCCCGGCCACCTCCCCATCTATTTCTGTCCAGTTGGACTAGTAACTGTGCCACTGGAAAGCCTTCATGTCCTCAGCTATCTCTGCCATGCACATCTCCTGGCGGCTGGAAGCTTCTGGAGGAAAATGCTGAGGTCAACTGGAGTATCTGCTGACTTTATGTTTCTGGTTGCTAGATTCCCACCCCTCAAACCAATGAGTCAGGGCAGAAAATCTTAGACAGCGTAGCATGCTTCTAACTTCTCATGTCAATATTTGACCTCGAATACTTCACAACGGGGACTGTGGAATCAGAGGAGTTAATAGCTGACATATTCCCAAAGAAATGAGTGCTTGAGGTTTTGACAAGAGGGGATCTATAAATACATGGTACTTTAGTGCAAATTTCTTTTCTCTTGTATTCTTTTCTTTTTATTTCTTCTTTTTTGTTTGTTTTTTTGGTTGGTTGAAGACTGCTTGTCTGTCTTGTGGTATAGGGGCTCAGAGTGCAAATATAATAGGTATGCTTTTCATTTTTCAAATACAAAATTATAATATTGAATTTGCTTTGCATTGAATATCTTTTTTCTTGTCTAAAATTGGATGCAAATTCAATGCATAATTTTATATTATTTTAATATAAATTTCAGAAAATGTAGCTCAAGACATTTTCTTAATGGATGGGAGACATGTGAGGAGATAGTGATATTTTTACATTTGTCCAAAGAAACATTTTTTTTTTAAACGAGAAATCTTGATGTAGTCCATATCCTCATTTTTTTTTTTAACAGTTCACAGAGCATGTTACCCGAGAGGTAGAGGTGCCCACAGTAAAGAACGCTGACCCAGGAATCTAGCTGAAGTTTGAACCCCATGGTGATGAAACCTACCTCAGAGTTATTTGAGAGTGATAACAGAGAGAGTATTTGTGAGAACACCCAGGGCAGGGCCTGGTATCTGTGTGTACTCAATAAATGGGCTTCCATTTTATCCAATATTACACAAAGAAATACAGGTGAGCAAGAATTAAAACCCATATACCCACATCTACATTGAAGACCTGGGAGATGACCTGAATGTTTGCCCAGCCTGAAACATGAACTAGAAACAGTCTTTTGACTAAACCTCAAATTCTTGTGTTTTCTTGCCCTTGGCTCTTTACTCCGTAAACAGAAAAATATTCAGTTATTTGAAGTTTCTTGTTACTGAGACTCTAGATGATCAAAGTTTTATATATAAGTCTAGAAAAATAGACACCAGGTTCACTGTTGCATGATGTCTTTTTATTTGATGGTGATGTGTTTAGGGACATCAAAAGCATGTTTATTACTCAGGGAAAGGAGAGACTGGATTGAAGTCTTAGTCAGACATGGCTGTTCTTATCTCTTCAGAAGGGTGTGGTAGCTTAAGTGGTGCTCAGAGAATCACTGGTATTTGGAGACTCCCCAAATTAAAGTAATAAATATGCTGGGATTCAAATTTAGACTGAAAAGAGAGATCTGACTGAGAAAACTTAACATCCTATGATACCTATAATCCTGCTTTTTAATATCATTTCATTTTCTAACTTAATAAGGAATATATGAAAATTCCATCTCAAGTCAAATAAAAAGATTTTAAAGAAACAAGACAATATCTTGAAACTGTGAGCTTTCCCAGAGCTGCTGGTTCCAGACACTGTAGTGGAAGTTCTGTCCGAGTTTCTGTTATTAACTTTCACTATTAGGTTTATCATTTTATTCTAGAAGAATGCTTTGTCCCAAACCTGACCAACAGGGTCCCACTTGTGTATAAAGGGAAAACTTGAAGAAGAAACAGCAAGCCATGGTTTAGTACACATTTTCACGCTAAAACAAAAGCAAAAGCAAAACTACATTAGAATTTGCAGAAACAAGGAGTTTCTTTTTCAGAACACTGGGATACTTATAATATTACATGCAGACAGGAAGACATGTGATTTATACAGGATTCCCAACCCTGTCCAGAGAAATTGTGGTGATGAGATTGAGGAGTTTGAGGTGGATGTGTTTCCCAGAGCCCTTTTGCCGATTTAGATATGGGTACCATCTCTCACCAGTTAAACATCTTCTATTCTCCACTTCAGGATTTGGGCAGATTAGAATTTGATACCATTATGGGGCTCACTATTGTGCCACTCTATTCTAGTGATAGTTACTCTACAGTTAAATCCTTTTATAATTCCTTTGATTAGGATTCATACAGCTTTTGTTTTAAAATAAATATTTTCTGATCGAGATTTTTTTTTTTCATTTTTCTCTTCTTGCTTCCTCCCACTTTGTTGAGACCCAAAAGGAATGAGTTTGGACTGTTTATTTATTTCAGCTTCTCCCCCACTTACACAGACTGGCCTTCTGTAGCCTTTTCTTTTTTTCTAATTTTTCTTTAAGAAAAATGAAGCGTATCATGCCAAGAAAAATATTTCTTTTACTGTGCATCTTCCAAGAATCTTAGTTTTTGCTCCAAGTTTCTAAATTATACTTCAAGATCTCAAGAAGCCTCCACATTTTATCTCAGCCTAACATTTGGAAACCTTAGTACCTTTATCTTTGCTGGAGCAGCAGTCTCCAAATGTCAAGTACAGTTTGTTCCATTTTAAGTAAAGGATTTCAAGTTAATATCTTTTTTCAAATCTTTATATTTTTGGGCCAAAACTATAGCTCTCTCGGATGATTCCTAGGTATGCGTAAGGCTTTTCCCAAGCTTATCGAGTAATTATGGACCCTCAAAGGACGTCACCTACCTCCACCTTCCTCACCTTTAATTTGCCAGATTTGAAATATCATGGTCACTGGAATTCCATTTAATCGCTAACATTTGCCGCTGGTGGGCCTTCCCACATAATGATCAAATATTATTATTGCCATTAGAACTTGACAACCTTGGAAAGGTTTGCAAATCCAGCCACACTTTTTAAAATTCAAAAGAAGGGTGAATTCAGGGATCCTTCCAGAAGGACGTAAACTTCTCCACCTGCAATTCATTTTTCATGTGTCTGGCTAGCTACAGCATGAGCTTCCTATCACGGAGAGGGGGAGATGAAGAAGGGAAGATGGAAAAACTAAAAGAAAGGGATGAAGGCCAAACAGGCAAATATCCAAGAAATGAGATAACTGCTAGAAAAAGGCAGGACTCCTTTAGAATTAATCATTTCTTGTCCTCATTTCCATATTACTCATTCTTTGCTTTGAGTCCTAAAGAGGTTAAAATAGACAAAATGAAATATCTTCTTAAGCAATTTTCTCCTTGTGATGATATTCCCCAGCATTTTGGGGGAGCATGGACTCTGCTCTTCCCTGAGAAGAGCGCAGTTGGCACGACAGGAACGTACAGGCCTGCACGTTTGTATGTGACCCACTGCGGGTGGCACATCTAAAGGATATTCCTTCAAACTTACCCCCTTTAAAATACATTTATACTTTTAAATGGACTGTTAAATTGCAGCTGGAAGCACAGGATTCTCTGACGGTTGACATGTCTGGGGCTGAGGTCTCTGCCTATTGTCCTGTTTTGGTTTCTTTTAGTGTGTGCTTCTCAAATTTAGAGACATGACCTCTGGGATATGAAGCAATCCACAGGATGAACGGCATCATTTTTCCTCAACAATGTGGGAGGGTCAGGGAGAAATTAAAGCAATACAACTTGTAACTTTAAATGTTTTTGTAATAAAAAGCACAGTGGTTATATTTCTAAGCGGAATGCAAAAGGCCCACTTTCTATAATAGAACACAGGCTACAAAGGTTATAATGTTAAAGAAAAAGAGAAAAGAATTCCAGTTTCAGGTATGCTTGGGTCCAGAGAACCAGCCAATACCCAATGACATTGTTGTTTCTTTCTCTCTCCATCTCTGGACTTTGTTTTCTTCTGTGTTAACTTCATTCTCAGGTTCTGAGAATTCTCTCCTTTCCTGTTGGTGGCCCCTGGAGCCTCCAGGTTTTCATTATCCTTACAGCAAGGAACTTCTGTTCCCAGCAGATCCACAAAAATACTTGGACTCACCCCTGTGCTCAGGGTCATGGAATAAGCTGCTTGGTCATGATGGTGGTCCTATGTCTGTCTTAGAGAGGAGTGGAGGGACCACTCCATAGTAGACTGTGGTGCATTTGAATGGACGTAGGGATAGTATAGGGAGGGTTATGGGGGATCCAAGAAAAGTGGAATAGATGCTATCAGGTAAAAATTGCATAAGTCTACTAAGATTATTTTTCCAAAGCATGCTTCTCTGTAGGGCTCTGAGTGCCTTTCATGTGGTAAAGGTAATTTCTCAACTTAATACCACTGGATTCATTGGAGAACAGAACTCACATTTACTAACCACCTACTTCAATGTTTCCAATAATCTTTGGTAGACATAATTAAACCCTATTTTACAGAGGAAAAAACTGAGTCTCAGGAAGATGAAGGTGGGCGTTACAAGATAATGACAACAATAGCAACTCTACCCACTGCCACTTACCAGGACTAGGCTGAGAAATGACCTGGAGTTGGCAAGCAGCAATAAACTCAAAAGTGGAGAAAGAGAGAAGAGAATCAAACACTTTGAGGTACTTGGGAACTCAGAGCTAAGTTAGCTTCTTGGGGACACATTTCCTTCCCTGCTCCACACCAAAAAGTTTTCATGGGTCAGTAATTGATCTGTCCAGTCCTCGAAGAGTTAAGCCATCCTTAGTCATTGTGTATTTGGAAGAATCGAGCTAATCAGCCATCCTTCCCCTGACAATTGGGTGAAATTCATGGACTCTGAGAAACGGATCCTTCAAGTGTGAGAGGTCGCATGGCCCACCCTGGGGAGGCAGGTCTGGGAGACGGGCTGTTCTTCTGGGCTCAGGACACCATAAAGGCTCTGGAGAACTTGAGCAAGAACAGAGCCAGGTGCAAATCTGTCCCTGAAGGAGGCAGACAGATCCTGGCGATGAACTCTGGGCATTTTCACATCCTGAGCGGAGTTGGGCCTGGTTCTTCAGGAAGCTGAACATGAGAGGAGAGATCGGATGTCCTGCGATATCCCACATACCGAAATTCCTCCCTTCTATCTTTTATTCGCAGGTCTCAGAACCTGAGTGACAAGAAAATATGGATTATTTTTACTAGAAAACAAGGGTTAAGCATAATAGTTCAGCCAGGCCCCGAGTACCATTTGTAGCATAATGCGTGGGAGATCATGCTATTGCAACTTCTTCACATGATGCCTCTTTCTGGTTTCTTTAACTCTGTCCCCATTCCTCAGAAAGCATGACCTGTCCAAAGGTGGTGAGCAGGGGCTGCGACGTGAGGGAAGGTTCGAGGCTCGATGGCGAGGAGGCAGCAAATTCACACTCACCCAGTGCCTCACAGAGTCGGGGCTGGGCCAGTGATGTCATTCCCATCCACCTACGTGACTAAAATAACTAACTTTCCAGGGCTTGCTTTTCTCTGTGCTCATATTTGCTGGTCTTGAGCCATCTGCAGAATCCGGGAGGCTAAGGACAGAGCTCCACTCGGGAGGAGGTGACGTGTCCAGAGGCCACTGAGTGAGAGGGATCCACTGAGAACCCTGGGAAGAGAGGAGTTGTTCAAAGAATAGAACTTTGAGAGGAATTTTTATGTTAAAAGAAAAAATATATACCCGCAAATCCCAGGAACTGCTCCAATGAAATGAGTCTTTTTTCCTTTTTAT
The DNA here is from genome assembly GCA_963574885.1 of Lepilemur ruficaudatus. Taxonomy (NCBI): domain Eukaryota; kingdom Metazoa; phylum Chordata; class Mammalia; order Primates; family Lepilemuridae; genus Lepilemur; species Lepilemur ruficaudatus. The sequence continues at coordinate 2,930 of CAUYRT010090037.1, read as the reverse complement.
ACACAGTTTCTGGTGGTCTCTGTTCTATTTTTTGTCATTATTTTACATAATTGGATGTGTTAAAATATTTTATACTTTTTGGCTGAATGTCTGATTGTAAGTGGTTTACTGCATTCTTTTGTTGTCTCAGGGCCAACTCTCTTTGTGAGACACATTGTTGACATTAAATAGCAATTGAAAGTATCCAATGTACAAAGATTTATACTGGGTTTCTTAAGAAATTTCCTGTGTGTTGAGCAAGGTGATCAAGAGATGCCTGGGCTTTCTTCTCTGCCTTCCCTCTCACTCTCATACTGCAGGGGTGGGTGCACTCTGAGCCCTGGGGCTGTGCAGCTGTGCCGAGGACAAAGGGACACAGGCACTTCGCCCTTCCAACACCTCAGAGTTCTCTTAGGTGGTGCAATTTGAGAGGCACTGGGATTTGGGGGCAACATGTGTGACCCTAATGCCTCCCTACTGATGCCCAATTCATTCTTTGAAGCTTAAATCAATCCTCTTAAAAAGAAAAGGAAGGAAAAAAAAAGTAATTAAAAATATATATTTGGGAGATAGGTGAACTTTGTTGTTATTGACAAATGTCTTTGTATTTCTGATCTACCACCTGCGGCAAGGACTGTGGGCAAGTCTCCTGATCTCTCTGGGTCTCGTTGGATGAAAATAAAGGCTCAGGCTTACACAGGACCCAAGGGTGGCTCTCACGAGGCTCTTGGTAAGCGGCTGTGTTGTTCCCAGGTATGAAAGTGGAGAAATGTATTGGGCTCACTTTTTTCCGTCATTATAGAATCACACACTGTCCGGTGGGAGTGGAGAAAGGAGATGGGTGGGAGGATAGGTAGAGCTGTAGCTGGCCCAAAGGCTAAAAGCAGATTCAGAGAAGACTTGCCGAGTCTAATATCTTAGGCGCTAAGCTTGAGCTGAAACTTTCACAGAAAGGTAGTAATTGCAGCTAATTTTCATAGAGCACTGAGCATGCCAGTACTTTATGTGGTAGTTTATCGGTTTCTCCCAGGAGCTCTGTAAGATAGATACTGTCGTCAGCATCCCAGCGTTACAGGTGGGGAGGCTCGGGTCGCTGAGTTGACTCCGCGAGCCTCAGGTCAGCCGCAGGTGAGGGGTGCAGCTGTGCAGTCAGCCGCTGGTGGAGCTCCTGACGGCCCTGCTGCCGTGCTGGGCAACGGTTGGCCACCACAGAGTGCCTTCAGTGTCCCTGTTGGCCCAGCAATGGCAGGGAGTCAGTGTCCAGGGACATCTGTGAATGTCCCTAATGTCAGAAAAGGGAAAAAGGGAGAAGGGGAGGGAAGGACAGGGGAGGGAAGGAGACGTGAGAGGGAGAAGGCAAGAAGAGCAGAAGTGAGAGCTGTGGACACCTTGGGGCCCCGAGGGGCAGGCTGCAGGGGCCAGCCACAGTGAAGGGAGCAGGAGGGTCACACGAGCACCGTGGCCCTGCTCTGGGCAGAGTTCCTGCAGGCCTGAAAGAGGGACGGAAAGGAAGCCTCCATCTGTAAGAAATGCTGCCACAGTGGAAATGTAAGCAGCCTCAGATTTCCCTCTGGCTCTTCCAGTGTTTTCTTAGCAAAGACTGCCAATTTTAGCTGTTAAGGAAAAAAAAAAATTTTTTTTTAATGAAAGGACTTAGATTCTTATCTTTCTAAAGATTTTTGTTCACTCTTTGGTGATATTCCTGAACATGCTTAGCCTTTTATTTTATACAAAACTCACACCCTTGCATACATGTGAAATTAAAATTATTGTAACAGGTTATGGATGGGTACGTTGTTTTTGTGTATTATGGAATGCATTGGGATGGTGCACTGTATTGTTATAGTGTATAAAAGGCATCAAGTCACATAACAAAAAGGTTGGAAAATAAAGGAAAAATCTATAATTTCAGGTTACTAATATAAAAACTTTGATAATTTTGGTCTTTTCCTCCCAGTCTAGTTTTTATATGCATGTCATCGTAGTGTTTGTATAATTTTACACCCTCCCTTTTTATTATGTCGAACGAAGGTATTTGGTACATAATCCTTAGTCCTTAATCCTTAATATACCATTAAGTAGCTACTGCTTTTTAAAAAACTATTCTCTTAATGGAGATTAAATGACAAAGCAAATTTTGATTAATAAATATTTGTGGCATTAAAAAAAGACATAATGACTTTAAGACAGAAAGCAAAAAATTCTCTATTAGCTATAATAGTAGATATCTGGTACGGAAATGCTTTTGAAAATAAAACCATGGAATACTTCTACAGTAACCACTGTTTTTCATTAATAAGTTACTACAAATTACAAACAGGCTTACACAGGACCCAAGGGTGGCTCAACATAAAGGTGAATCATTTCTAATGGTTAATGGCTAATATTTATTGATCACCTGTTATGTGTTGAGCAGTGGCCTAAGTACTTTACAGTATTAGCTCATTCATTTCAGCCCTGCCCTATTTAAGGAAGGTGCTATTTGTAGCCCCATATAGATACATGCAGACAATGCCACTGGGGCACAGGAGGCTGGAGTCACTTGTCCACTGTTAGACAGCTAGCACATGGCGGGGCGGGGGCTCAAATCCATGCTGTCTGGCTCCACAGTTTGTGTACTTAACCACCATGTCTTTATTTTATTCTATTCTATTTTTTAATTAACAAGCAAAAATTGTGTATGTTTTTGGCATACATCATGACATTTTGATATACGTATACACTGTGGAATGGCTAAATCAAGCTATTTCATATATGCATTACTTTAGATACTTATCTCTTTTTTTGTAGTGATAACACTTAAAATCTACTCTTTTTTTTTTTTTTTTTGAGACAGAGTCTCACTCTGTTGCCCGGGCTAGAGTGAGTGCCGTGGCGTCAGCTTAGCTCACAGCAACCTCAAACTCCTGGGCTCAAGCAATCCTTCTGCCTCAGCCTCCCAAGTAGCTGGG
>CAUYRT010090030.1:0-15412 GCA_963574885.1 Lepilemur ruficaudatus | reverse complement strand
ATTAAATGATTTTCAGTGAATTTACCAAGGTGTTTGAAGTGAGGTGACACAAGACCTGAAGAATGGGTTCCACTTGTACTCACCATCAAATTGGCATTGACTGATTAACACTATGGTGCTCAAAGGGTGGGAGTGAACACTGGGGAATTGGGGGGTGGGGGGTAGACCCAAGGCTGAGCGACGTGGGGGGTCACTGTGGAGGGGTGGGTTATGCTTGAAAAGTAGCTGGGGAGTGTCTTACACTTCTTTGTGCCCTCATCATTCTTTGTTTTTTTTCCACTGTTTTATATTTCAGAATATTACGGGGGTACAAATGTTTAGGTTACATATATTGCCTTATACTGCCCAAGTCAGAGCTACAAGCATACCCATCTCCCAGATTATGCACATCACACCCATTAGGTGTGAATATACCCATCCCTTCCTAACCCCTCCCACAAGCCTGACACCTGATGAATGTTATTTCCATACATGCACATAAGTGTTGATCAATTAGTATCACTTTGATGGTGAATATATGTGGTACTTGTTTTTCCATTCTTGTGATAGTTCACTTAAGGAGAATGAGTTCCAGCTCCATCCAGGATAATACAACAGGTATTAGTTCATCGTTGTTTTTCGTGGCTGAGTAGTACTCCATGGTATACATACATCACATTTTATTAATCCACTCATGTATTGATGGGCACATGGGTTGTTTCCACATGTTTGCAATTGTGAATTGTGCTGCTATAAACATTCAAGTGCGGATGTCGTTATTGTAGAATGTCTTTTTTTTTCCTTTGGGCAGATACCCAGTAGTGGGACTGCTGCATCAAATGCTAGTTCTACTTTTAGTTCTTTGAGGTATCTCCATAGAGGTTGTACTAGTTTGCAGTGCCACCAGCAATGTATGAGTGTTCTTATCTCTCAGCACCCAAGCCAACATTTGTTGTTTTCAGACTTTTTGATAAAAGCCATTCTCACTGGAGTTAAGTGATATCTCATTGTGGTTTTGATTTGCATTTCCCTGATGATTAGAGATGTTGAGTATCTTTTCATATGTTTCTTGTCCATTAGTCTATCTACTTTTGAAAAGTTTCTGTTCATGTCCATTGCCAACTAAAAAGTTAAAACCTCATTAAAAAATGGGGTTGTTGGATTTTTTCATGCTGATTTTCCTGAGTTCCATATAGATTCTAGTTGTCAGCCATTTATCAGATGTATAGTATGCAAATATTCCGTTCTGTAGGTTGTCAATTTGCTCTAGTGATAGTTTCTGTGGCTTGTGTAGAAGCTTTTTAATTTGATCAGGTCCCATTTCTTTATTTTTGTTGATGTTGTGCTTTTGAGGTCTTCTTCATAAGTTCTTTGCCTAGGCCGATGTCTATAAGAGTTTTTCCAGTGTTTTCTTTTAGAATTCTTATGGCTTCATGCCTTAAATTTGTCTGTTATCCATCATGAGTTGATTTTTTTGTGAGGTGAATGGTGTGGATCCTGTTTCAGTTTTCTACACATGGCTATCCAATTTTTCCAGCACCATTTATTGAATAGGGATTCTTTTCCCCAGTGTATGTTTTTGTCTGCTTTGTCAAAGATCAGATGCCTATATGAGGATGGTTTTATATCTGGGTTCTCAGTTCTGTTCCATTGGTCTCTGTCTCTGTTCTTGTGCCAGTACCATGGTGTTTAGTTGCTATAGCCTTATAGTATAGCTTGAACTCTGGTAAATTGATGCCTCCCGATTTGTTCTTTTTGCTTAAGGTTGCTTTAGGTATATGGGGTTTTCTCTGGTTCCATACAAAGCGTAGAATTATTTTTTTTAAATCTGTAAAGAATGATGTTGGTGTTTTAACAGGGATTGCATTAAATCTGTAGATCACGTTGGCTAGTATAGAGATTTTAACAATGTTGATTCTGCTGATCCATGAGTGTGTTATGGTTTTCTATTTGTTTACATTCCCTGCTATTTCCTTCCTTAGTGTTTCATAGTTCTCCCTGTAGAAGTCTTTTACCTCCTTAGTTAAATATATTCCTAGGTATTTTATTTTCTTTGTTGCTATTATGAAGGGTATTCAGTCTTTGATTTGATTCTCAGTTTGACTGTTGTTGGCTTGTATGAATGCTGCTGATTTGCGTGTACTGATTTTGTAACCTGAGACTTTGCTGAACTTATTTATCAATTTTAGTAGTCTTTTGGCAGAATCTTTGGGGTTTTGTAGGTATAGGATCATCTCATCAGCAAAGAGCAACAGTTTGACCTCTTCTGCCCCCATTTGGATGCCTTTGATTTTCTTCTCTTGTCTGATTGCTCTGGCTAGGACTTCCAGCATTACGTTGAATTGTAGTGGTGATAGAGGGCAACCTTCTCTGTTTCCAGTACTAGTAGAAATGCTTTCAATTTTTGCCCATTCAGTATGACGTTGGTTGTGGGTTTGTCATATATGGCTTTATCATTTTGAGGTAAGTCCTGTCTATGCTATTTTGTTAAGCATTTTATCATAAAAAGGTGCTGAATTTTGTTGAATGCCTTTTCTGCGTCTATTGAGAGGATCGTATAGTCTTTGTTTTTACTTCTGTTTAGGTGGTGAATTACATTTATAGATTTGCATATGTTGAACCATCCCTGCATCTTTGGGATAAAGCCCACCTGGTCATGATGGATTATTTTTTTGATAAGCAGCTGAATTTGATTTGGTAGGATTTTTTTTTATTGAGAATTTTTTCATCTGTGTTTACAAGGGATATTGGCCTGTAGTTTTCTTTTTTTTATTGCATCCTTTTCTGGTTGGTATCAGGGTGATGTTGGCTTCATAAAACGTGTTGGGAGGATTCCTTCCTACTTGATGTTGTGGAATAATTTCTGCAGGATAGGATCCTGTTCTTTGTAGGTCTGATAGTATTTGAGTGTGAAACCATCTGGTCCTGGAATTTTTTTAGGAAGGATTTTTATTACTGCTTCAATTTCGGTACTTGATATTGGTTTGTTCAGGAATTCTATTTCTTCCTGATTGAGCGTAGGGAGGCAGTGCATTTCTAAGAATTTGTCCATTCCTTCCACATTTTCAAGTTTATGTGCATAGAGATTTTTATAGTATTCAGAAGTGATGTTTTGTATTTCTATGGTCTGTGTTGTAATTTCTCCTTTATTCCTGATTGAGTTTATTAGAGTGCTTTCTTTTCTGCTTCTGTTTAATCTAGCGAGAGGTGTGTCAATTTCGTTTATCTTTTCAAAGAACCAGCTTTTTGTTTCACTAATCTTTCATATAGTTCTTTTGTTATCAATTTCATTTAGTTCTGGTCTGATCTTGGGTATTTCTTTCGTTTTTTCTGGGTTTGCGATTGGTTTTATCTTTTTTTCCCCCCAGTTCTTCAAGTTAATTCATTAGATTGTTGATTGTGATCTTTCTGTCTTTTGGATGTAGGCATTTAAGGCTATGGGTTTTCCTCTCAGGACTGTTTTATCTGTGTCCTTTGTCTGCTTTGTCAAAGATCAGATGCCTATATGAGGATGATTTTATATCTGTGTTCACAGATTTTGATAACTTGTGTCCTCTTTATCATTTAGGTCGAAGAATCTTTTGATTTCCATTTTAATTTCCTCCTGGACCCAATAATTGTTCACCACTGGGTTGTTTAGTTTCCATGGCTTTGTGTAGAGATGAGTGTTTCTGTTTGAGTTGATTTCTAATTTTATTCCACTGTGGTCTGAGAAGATGCATGCTATAATTTCTGTTTCTTTAAATTTGTTGAGACTTGTTTTGTGGCCTAGGATATGGTCAATTTTAGACAATGTCCCATGAGCTGATGAGAAGAATGTATATTTAGTGGTTTTTGGGTAGAAAATTCTGTAAATGTCTGTTAGGCCCATTTCTTTTAGAGTTCTGTTTAAGTCCATTGTTTATTTGTTTATTTTCTGTTTGGAGGATCTGTCCAGTTCTGTTAGAGGGGTGTTGAATTCCCTGGCTATTACAGTGCTGCTATTTATTATTTTGTTTAGGTCATGTAGGATTTGCTTTATTAATCTGGGCAAACCTGTGTAAGGTGTGTAAATATTTAGAATTGTTATGTCTTCTTGTTGAATTGTTCTCTTTGCCATTATATAATGACCATCTTTGTCTGTCAATACTTTCATTGATTTGAAGACTCAGTTATCTGATATCAGAACTGCTATACCAGCTTTCATTTGGTTTCCATTTGCATGGAATGTTGTTTTCCATCCTTTCACTTTGAGTCTGAATGAGTCCTTGTAGTTTAGATGTGTTTCCTGAAGACAGCAGATACTGGCTTGTGTATATTTATGTATTTGGCCAGCCCATGTCTCTTTAGTGGGCAGTTCAAGCCATTCACATTTATTGAAGGAATTGACAAGTGGAGTAGATTTCTGTTCTTCCTATTGAGTAGAACTTTGTTGCTTTGTTTTATGTCTTGAGGCATTGTGGTATCTGGCCTTTGACCTTTAGGTTTTGGATGATTTTGCACCGGTGAGTATTTATTTTACTGATCTGTGTGAGAGATAGTTCTGAGTACGTCCTGTAGGGCAGGTCTTATTTTGACAAATTCCCTCAGTGTTTGCTTGTCTGAGAAAAGCTTTATTTCCCCCCATATATGAAACTTAGTTTTGCAGAATATGAAATTCTAGGCTGCCCATTATTCTGTTTCAGAAGATTGAGAATGAGGCCCCAGTCCCTTCTAGCTTGTAAGGTCTCAGTTGAGAAGTCTGCAGTTAGTCTGATGGCTTTAAGTTACCTGCTGCTTTTACCTGCTAGTAAGTTACCTGCTGCTTTTACCTTATGGCTTGTAGGAGTGCCTCTGTCATGTTTCTTTTGGCCAGTCTGATGATTGTGTGTCAGGATGTTTGCTTCTTTGTGATGAATCTCCCAAGAGTCCTTTCAGCTTCTTGTACCTGGATATCTAGATTTCTAGCAGGGCCAAGGAAATTTCCTCAATTATTCCCTCAAATAGATTATCCAACCCTTGTGTATTTTCTTCTTCACTCTCAGGGATGGCTATGATTCTGATCTTGGGCCTCTTTACATAATCTCATATTTCTTATAGGCTTTGCTCTTTTCTCTTTTTTCTCTGCTCTATCTCTGTGACTGACTTGTTGAATTGAAAGTTGTTTTCTTCAAGCTTTGAGATTCTTTCTTTTGCTTCATCTAACCTATTCTTAAGGCTTTCCACTGTGTTTTGTAATTCCTTGAAGGAATTTTTCATTTCCAGACATTCTGTTTGATTTTTCTTTAATATTTCAATTACTTTAATGAACTTTTCATTCGTTTCCTTCATTCATTTTGTGGTTTCTTTGTGTGGGGCTTCCATCTTATCTTGCACTTCTTTGAGCTTCCTTACCATCCAATCCATGTTTGAAATTCTTCATCTGTCATTTCATTGTTCTGGTTTTGGTTAGTATCCATTGCTAGAGAACTGGTGTTTCCTTTTGAGGGTATCCTTTGGCTTTGATTCTTCATATTTCTGGAGTTCTTTTGCTGATTCCTTCTCATCTGGAGTAGTTGTTTCTTCCTAGTTTTGGATTTTCTTTTGTTTAGATACTGATGTGCCCAGTTTAATCTCTGAGCTGGTAGGTGGTGCTTGTGGGTGAGAATTGACCACACCCTGTATGGTGAGTCAGTAAATGTGGTAAAAGTGGGTGTGGGTGCATATTGACCTCCCTGTCAGTAGGTGACACTTACCAGGAGGAACAAGCTGCAGTGTTGTTTTGGGTCCTGTGACCAGCTCTAGTTCCTTGGGAGAACACTCAAATGCCCCAGGTGGTGGGTGGAGCCCTGGAATTTCCAGGTGTGTTCTTATTCTCTACCTTAGCAGGGATGGGAGGGGGAGTAATGGTGGGCGTGTTTGGGTTGGGTGAGCCTGCCCTCAAGCTCCACAAATGCTTTTAGCAGGAGTCAAAGTTCTGTGCCTCTGGGCAAAGCCTCCAGGGAGACGCTGAAGTGGCCCCACTGAACCAAAAAGTCTGCGTGTGGATGTGGGGCTGTCTGAAACCCTTAGTCTGGAGCAGGAATCACTCCTTTGCACCCTCCCCTATTTCTCATTGTTTTCTGGGGGGCCTCTGCCAGCAGGCAGGACCCCAAGCCAGCTGAGCTCCCCAAGGACTGTGATGCTGGCTGGGAGGTTCCCTTCCCAGGATCTCAGCCTGAGCTGGTAGTGCTGCCCTCCAATGGTTCAAGGGATACCCTTTGAGCACACTGCAGCTAGGACCCACTCTGCACTCTCAACCCTGATCTGCTCCTGCAGGCACCCCACACCTTTTTAGACTAATTCACAAATATCCCCTCTGTGCCCCCAGAAGATGTGATTGAGACCTTGGTGTACAGGATCTTGCCTCCAGGTCCATCCCCTGGGTCCTGGAGATTAAACCCTGACCATGCCAGGGAGAGGGATACTAGTCCCAAGTCTCTTGCATGGGGTGCTGCGGGTGATTCAATGTCCCTCCACCTTGGGGTGTGTCCCATTCTGCTGGAGTTGCCAGGCAAGCAGCACCAGGGAGGGCCAGCAGGTAGGGAGCTCACAGTCGTAGGTAGCACTCTTCAGTCTGCTGCAGGATCCCAAAAGGAAAGGTCTTAGACCCATTTCCTCTGGAAGCCTCTGTGTGGTGGCTCAAATGTCTTTCTCAGCAGCTGCAGGTAGGGGAGGGGAATGGGGTGAAGAAGACTTTAGGTAGAGGAAAGTCCACCCCCTGGTCATCTTCAACCCTTTGTCTGGGGGCAGTTCACTCAAAATGATGGGGTTCTGGAGTCACGCAGATCACCTGGGATCCACGGGAACTCTGTGGCTCCTGCAGCCTGGGCTGGAGTTGGAAAATGTTTGTGTGGTGATGAGCAAGACAGAACCTGAGGGGTTGAGGCCACCTGGGGAGGGCAAAGGCGCCTGGTGGGTATAGAAGCAATTTGGCGCCTGCCATCCGGCTCAGGTCTGTGGGACTGGAGGCGTCTGGGGGAGGGGATGAGAGTCTGGTACCTTGTCTGCAAGAAGCTCTCTGCTCACTGATGGCGACAGTCTCTGGGCTAGCTTCAGTAGAAGGTCTCTCCAGCAGCTTGGAAGACCACCAACAGTCTGAGATGCGAGGAAAGGGGATGTTAGCCAATCTACCTATCCTTCTCACTGGTCTCCGACCGTCTCTGGGCTTAATGCCCGCTGATGTCTTTCTTCTTTTAGTTCTGCTCTGCATCCTCTTCCTGTGGAGTCTCCTGTAGTTTCAGGCACCCTTCCTTCAGACCCTCATCCAATCTATGTTTGTTTGTTTGTTTTTTCTCTTTCATCTGAAACTTCTCCTTGCAGAGATACTCTGGCTGGTGATGTCTTTGGTCCGCCATCTTGAAGCTCTTCCTCTCATCATTCTTAATGTAAAAATGTTCTATAAATTTGTTGAAAATGTTCTGCTACGTACATAATGAATTCACTTGAAGACTGCTTTTTAGAAATAATGCTGACATCTATTAAATAACTTTTACGGGTTTATATTCAGTTATTTGTCTTCCTTCACCTCACCTCCTCCCCCTCTTTGAGGTATTTATTGAACTTTTGTGGGGGATTCCTGTGCTATAATAAAATGAAAAATATAAAAGTTAAGGTAGCCTCATGGGAAAATAAATTTTCTAGGATTTTGTTTAGAACATAAACTCCTGGAGGTCAAAGAATATTTTACTTGTGCAGCATTCTGGATAGTATGTAGAGCACAGTGAATGATCCTGAAATGAGGTCAGATTTCTAAAAATTTATTTGTGTTGTGAAAGTCATCTAGTCAACTCTATATTCAGGCAGCTTGAAACAGTAGCCATTATAAATGGATGGCATTACTCAAGACACTTTCCAATATTCTTTTCTGAGGACTCATGTCTTGTTATTTGCTGCCACTTTTGGTTTTGTAACTTTTCCTTCAGTCATTAGACTCTGAATTGGACTGGGATTCCTGTGGTTAACTTTACTGTGTTACTATGGCAAATAAATTGAGCAAAAGAGATTTGTACTTCCTTGTTGTGGCCCATTCTGCTAACTTAAATTGAGCAAAAGTACCCAAATCAATGACACAAGAATTGTTCTTTCAGTTATCACAAACCCTAATGCTCTGGGGACTATTTCGGGGTAAGTGTAAGTCTGTGGGTAACTAACCAGCATAAAACATTATTTTAGACTCAAATTATTCCTCTGTACTACCTTTCTTGATCACTGTTATTTAATAGTTGTCTGTGCCATTAATTTGACATTTTGGTGAAAGTTTAAAATAATTTCTGCTAACACCTGTGGATTCTAATTATGCTTAAAAATTATTATTTTTTTTTTAGTTTTTTTGGGTTGTTTTCTTATTTTTTAAAGATGGGGTCTCACTCTGTTGCTGAGGCTGGAATGCAGTGGTGCGATCATAGTGCGCTGCAGCCTCCAACTCCTGGGCTCAAGCGATCCTCTTGTGGCAGCCTTCTGAGTACCTTGTATGATAGGTACACACCACCACACCTGGCTGGTTAAAAATTTTTTTGTAGAGATGGGGTCTTGCTATATTGCTAAGGCTGGTTTCAAACTCTTGGCTTCAAGTGATCCTCCTGCCTTGGGCTCCCAGAGTTCTAGGATTACAGGCACGGGCCACCGTGCCTGGCCAAAATTAATTTTATCAGTGGTTTGAATAATCATTTCCATTCTCAAAATGGCTCCTATAGCTTCTCAGTAGAGTGAGTCCACTTATTGTTATTTTTGAGATTTTGGGAGATCTCCCTGTTATCCTATTTTACTTGTTCCCCTTTCCTTATTTCCTGTACTTAAGTGAATCTACTATAAACTTCTCTGCACAAACTTTATCATTAAATACTCCATATTTTCTTCCACTCTACCCTAGATGCTTGGATCAACCTCATTTCTCACATTTGCCAATTTCTGTCTTAGCTCATACTAAAGCATCTTTAAAATGCCTTTATAAAGTAGCACCATATTTTACATTAGTGTCAGGGGACAAGGGACCGTCTGCTCGGTTAACTTTCTGCTTTCAGGGGGGTGGAATGTATATTTGTCTATCAATATGAATCCAAGTGGGTGTGATTGGATGTACAGCTAAAACCCCTGGATAGCAGAATATTTAATATCAGGTTTTTCCCTCCAACATTTACTTCAAACTTTATCAAAGTAAAATAATGTTTAGAAATGACCTTGAAAAGTGATTAGTATGCAGCATTGTATGCTATTTATTTGCATGTTTGTTTATTAATGTATTATAGAGTGATGTGGATTATATCACCATAGAAGACTCTTCTAGAGGGCTAAAGATTGAGTCACATGTATGAATACATATTCTAAACTGTGGTTACAAGTTTCCTGGGGAAGTTTTTCAATGTAAAAAATTTATGGACTAGACTCTCCAATACTGAAACATGTGTTTTAGAAGTAGCTGATAAATGAAATCTGTGTATTAACTTATTCTTTATGAATATTAATACTCAAAATAGTAAGCATCATTACTATTCAAGAATACTTGATGGGATTTTGAGTGTGCTTTTCAAGTAATTTGTACATATGTTCAATGTCTCTGAAATGATGTTTGTGGTTTTGGATTTCAGTATTTCTGAATCAAAATTAAAGAGTTCACTTTGAAGTCTGTTTTAACTAAGATAAATTTATCCAAAACAGTTATTTCTAGATTTGGGAGGGTAAAGCTTTCTTTCTTAGGGATCAGGAGAAGGAGCTTATTTGTATGATGAAGAGGTTTTTAGCTGCCCAGTTTCTGCCTGGTTGAGGAAATGGGTAATCAAAATATTTTGATTCCACTTTTAACAGCATTTACTGAATGCTTATTGTATATTACTATTTTCTGCTGCCACTCACAATTCTGTACTATATCATCTTTTGGGGCATACCATTATCAGAATTCTCTCATGCTGACATTTCCAGGCCAGTTGTCCCCTGCTACCAGGCCAGGCTCCAGAAGGTCCGCCCTTGTGCTTTCTGGCTCACCTGTTTCAGGCCAATGAGCCATGATCTGAATGCCATTGACCCTGGGATCCTGGTTTCTTCTTTATCTTGATAATTTAGTTCCTCACCTTCTCTCATAACTAGGAGTTGTAAGAGAAAGGAAAACTAGAAGAAGATCTGTAGTCCTATCTCTTCTCTGTTAAATATTTAATTATGTAAGGAGAGTTGTGTGCATATGGTTGATTTCACAAGGCAGATGATCTTCCTGCTTCTTTTCTGTTTGTTATAGGAAAAAATTCACACAAAGTACATATGTCACTGAATTAATCTGAGGAAGTACCTTCGTCTTAGGAACTAGTACCTTCCTCTTAGGAAATTTTCTCCCGATTTGTAAAAGTAATGCATGCTCATTGATGAAAACTTGGAAATTCTCTTAACCTAGAGATAACTAATGTATGTATTTTATACATATTTAAAACATAATTGAAATATTATGTTATAGATATAGATCTACTTTTCCAGTTAAAATGCTATATTGAATACTCTTCATCTTGTTAAAATTCTTGGAAAATGCTTCTGAAAGCCATTCATTCTTATGGTTATACTAAATGTATTTTTTAATAATATTGGCATTTAATGTATACTTTTTCAACACTTAAAAATTATGTAAATTCATTGTACAAATTTGGAAAGTATAAAAAAAGGGAAAAATTATCCAAACTTCCATTATTTAAAGATGATGACGGTTAGAATTTTGGTATGTTATATATTTATATCTATATATAATATGATAAGTTAACCTGTATATTAAATTATATCTAAATGGTATATATTTAAACTGTAAATATGGTTTCAAAATTGGAATTATTAATATTGCTTATATTAATAAAGCTTTTGATATTTAAATTGTTAACATTGAAAAATTACATATATTGGATCTTAAAAACTGTTTTTTACTTTATTAGGTGTTTTAAAATTATAAAAGTAATAAATGTTTAACTTAATTAGTTAAACAATCAGAGGTAAGTAAAGAAAAGATAATCATTTCTTTTCTTGGCCTCCTCAGTTTCTGCCCCTAAAAACTATCCAGTGTTTGATGTTTATACGTCCACACCTTTTTAAATGCCTTATGCATTATACTTACATATAAAAATTTAAAAAATTGTTCTTAGTGAAAAAAGAGATTCAAATATAATCAATATTCTATAATCTGTTTTTCTCCCCACATGTATGTCATAGACATCTCTCTAGGTCAATCCATGTGATCTGACTCATTCTTTTTAATTATTTGCATTATATTCTATAATATTAAATATATCATAATTTATTTAACTATTTCCCTGTTAATATACATTACTATATTACACATATATTAATATATATTCAAACTATATACACACATTCATTACTATACAGTAGATTTCTCAAAGTGACATGTCTGAGTCAAAAGGTATATATGTTTTTAAATTTTATAAAGTCAGATTTATTTAGGTATAATTTACACGCAGAAAAACTATATATTTTGACAAATGTATATACTATATAGTCATATAACCACTACCACTGTCAAGATATAGAAGATTTGTTAGGCCGGGTGCGGTGGCTCACGCCTGTAATCCTAGCATTCTGGGAGGCCGAGGCAGGTGGATTGCTCAAGGGCAGGAGCTCGAGACCAGCCTGAGCAAGAGCCCACCTCTACTAAAAATAGAAAGAAATTGATTGGCCAACTAAAAACATACAGAAAAAATTAGCCGGGCATGGTGGCGCATGCCTGTAGTCCCAGCTACTCGGGAGGCTGAGGCAGAAGGATCTCTTGAGCCCAGGAGTTTGAGGTTGCTGTGAGCTAGGCTGACGCCATGGCACTCACTCTAGCCCAGGCAGCAGAGTGAGACTCTGTCTCAAAAAAAAAAAAAAAAAAAAAGATATAGAAGATTTGTTATCCTAAAAAGTTCTCTTGTCTCTTTGCAATTTCCTCTTCCCACCCTTATTCCTTAGCTGCCTCTGAACTGTTATCTGTCCCTAAATGTCCTATACAGACTGTCTCCAACTTAACAATGGTTTGACATGATTTTTCAACTTTGCAATGGTGACATTTAGTAGAAACCATACTTTAAGTACTCATACAACCATTCTGTCTTTTACTTCCAGTACAGTGTTCAATAAATTACTTGAGATATTCAGCACTTTATTATTAATACAGTAGTAAATAATAGGCTTTGTGTTAGATGATACTGCCCAACTGTAGGCTAAGTGTTCTGAGCACAGTTAAAGCATGGTAGGCTAAGCCATGATGTTCAATAAGTTAGGTATATTAAATGCAATTGCGACTTAGGGTATTTTCAACTTACGGTGAGTTTATTGGGATATAACCCCATTGCAAGTCTAGGAGCATCTGTAAATGGAATAATAAAGTGATTTTTGTGTATCTGGTTTCTTTCACATATCGTAATGTTTTTAGACATTCATTCATCTTGTTGCATATATCACCGTTTCATCCCTTTTATTGCTGAATAATATTTCATTATATGGATATTCTATGATTTGTTTATCCCTTCCTTAGTTTATGGATATTGGGTTTGTTTCAGTTTTTAGTGATTATGAATAAAGCTGCTAAACTATTTGTTCTCAGATCCTTGTGTTGCCATATATTTTCATTTCCCTTGGGTAGATGCTATGAGTGGGTTGCTTGGTTTTATGCTAAGTGTCTATTTAACTTTATAAGAAACTCTCAACTGTTTTCCAAAGTGGCCGTACCATTTTGCATTCCCAACTAATAGTGTGTGAGGTTTTTAGTTCCACTACATCCTTTCTAGCACTTGGTGTTGTGTCTTTTATATTTTAGCTATTTTTGAGGGTGTATAGTGGTATGTCATTGTGTTTTTAATTTGCATTTCTCTATGACTAATGACATCGAGCATCTCTTCATGTGCTTATTTGCCATCTGTATATCTTCTTTAGTGAAATGTGTGTTCAAGTCTTTTGCCCATTTAAGAAAATGAGTTTTGCTTTCTTATTATTGAGTTTTGAGAGTTCTGTATATGCTCTGGGATACAAGTTCTTTGTCAGATATGTGAATTACAAATATTTTTTCACAGTATGTAACTTGTTTTATTATTTTCTCAATAATTTCTTTCAAAAGTGCAGATGCTTTTAATTTTGATGAAGTCCAATTTATGAATTTTTTCTTTTATAGTTTGCATTTTAAATTTTAATACATCTTGTCAGACAGTTTTCAGAAAAGATTATAGCAATTCCCATTCCCACTAGCGGTATATCAGAGCAGTTATTTCCCACATGTTCATTAGCACTGGCTATTAGTCTTCTTTTTAATCATTTTCAGTCTAGCAGATGAAAAACATCTCATTCTTGCAGTTTTCTGACAATAGCCAGGATGCATATATTTTCACAAGTTTATTAGTGATTTGTATTTCTTCTTTGGCAAATTACCTATTCAAATTCTTTGCTCTTTTTATTGAGTGTTGATCTTTTTCTTATCAGTTTGTAATTGCTCTTTGTGAATTAAGAATATTAATCCTTTGTCATATGTATCGCCAACCATTTTTCTCTCTGGATATCATTTATATTTTGGCTCAGTTTTTAACTTAGAGCTTTAATCTTTTGCTATGATTGGAATTTATGTTTATATATTGTATGATGTAAGTATATAACATTGTTTTCTTAAAAATGACTAGCTGGCTTTGCCTACACTATTTTTTTTTTTTTTTTTTGAGACAGAGTCTCACTCTGTTGCCTGGGCTAGAGTGACTGCCATGGCGTCAGCCTAGCTCACAGCAACCTCAAACTCCTGGGCTCAAGCAATCCTTCTGCCTCAGCCTCCCAAGTGGCTGGGACTACAGGCATGCACCACCATGCCTGGCTGATTTTTTTCTATATATTTTTAGTTGGCCAATTAATTTTCTTTCTATTTATAGTAGAGACGGGGTCTCGCTCTGCTCAGGCTGGTTTCAAACTCCTAACCTTGAGCGATCCACCCACCTCGGCCTCCCAGAGTGCTAGGATTATAGGCATGAGCCACCGCGCCCGGCCTGCCTACACCATTTTTAAAACATTCTTTTGCCACTGAATTGAAATACCATGTATTATACTCCCACGTACATTTTACTTATTTCTGAACTGTGTTTTGTAATTTTTCTGTTCTTTCTTTCTTTGCCAATGCTATGTACTCCCTCATTTTTCTTTTTTAAGGTTTACTTGGCTATTCGCATATACTTACTTTTTAAAATGAACTTTTCACTTTCTCCAGTTCAAGAAAATTTATCACTGGCTTCTGTTTAGAATTACATTCAGTTTATAGCCTAATTTGGGAATGATTGATATTTTTTTGATTTGTCTTCCACTTAAGAACAGAGTGTATCTCTCCATTTGTTCAGTTCTTGTTTTATATCACTGGATAACATTTTATAATTTTCTTCCTATACCTTTCTTATTAAACTTTATTTTTAAATATTTTATAGTTTTGTTGATGTTGAGAGTGGATTTCTTTCTCCTTATAACTTTTTCCTAGTATGAAAAAAGAAGAAAGAGAAGATATTGATTTTAATTATTTTAAATTATTTAATTATTTTAATTATTTTTAGCTTATATTCATTCCCTTTACCAAATTTTCTTATTTATTCTAACAGCTTATCAGTAGCTATTGTGTTTTATAGGTACAAAGTCCTATCAAAGATAAATGTATGGGGGGGTAAGCCCACATCTGAGTGACGTGGTGGGCACTGTGGAGGGCTGGAACATGCTTGAAAAGTAGTTGGGGAGTGGAATTAGGGGTCTCAACAGGAGAAAGGAATTCTTCTAAAACTGATTTATGTGATTAACTGTACACCTCGGTAAATTCACTGAAAATCATTTAATTGTACACTTAAAATGGAGTAAAGGCATGATATGTAAAGTATACTTCAATAAGAAAAAAAAAGATAAATGTAGATTTTCTCTTTTCTAAATTTTTATCAATTATTTTCCTTTTAATTTCTCAAAACCCCAAAACAATACTGAAAAATAGTGGTGAGAGCTGCTTTTCACATGATTTTAATGCAAATGACTTCACTATTTCATGTGCATAAACATCTGAATATTTTCCCACTAAAACCAATACCTTCGAAATTAAAATAAGTTAATATATTTAAAAATAGGATGACTTCGGTTGTTATTTCTGATTATAATAGAGATAAAAACATTTTGACTAATGGTCTTCTATACATCTCTTGATCCATACAAACTTGAGTCATAAACATAGAAACACATACATGCATATAATTTTATACAAATCAAATAATACAGTACATGCCTATTATTTTGTTACTATCCTCTTAAAATTTTGTTGACATCTTTCTGTATCAGTGAATATAGGTTCATATTATTTTTTTTTTCTTTTTTATTGGGGGAAAAACTACAAAGCATTTACAGTATAATGTTTACAGTCACAATTTATAGTGAGCTGATTTCCCAAAATATATTACCACTCAAGTTGACTTATCTTGTTACATTTAAAAATCTACTC
>CAUYRT010090029.1:0-29123 GCA_963574885.1 Lepilemur ruficaudatus | reverse complement strand
AAGGTCAGGAGTTCAAAACCAGCCTGAGCAAGAGCGAGACCCCGTCTCTACTAATAATAGAAAGAAATTAATTGGCCAACTAAATATATATAGAAAAAATTATCCGGGCATGGTGGCGCATGCCTGTAGTCCCAGCTACTCGGGAGGCTGAGGCAGGAGGATCGCTTGAGCCCAGGAGTTTGAGGTTGCTGTGAGCTAGGCTGATGGCACAGCACTCTAGCCCGGGCAACAAAGTGAGACTCTGTCTCAAAAAAAAAAAAAAAAAAAAAAGTTCTAGTTCCGTTTCTGTTACTCTCCTCGACCTTGAACAAGCCCACATTAACATTCTTAGACTTCACGTCTTCATTTGTGAAGTGGGTGATAATGTTTGTGCTGGGCTGGGTCACAGCGTTGCTCTAAGAGTCTATTGAGATGTCTTAGGGCATGAGAGCTTAGGGAACTGTAGAGCTCAACAGAGCATTAGATATTTTTATGTACGCTGAAAGCATATGTTTGGCCTGTAATGAGGAGAAAATAATATTTGATTTTTAAAAAGAAGATACTTAAGTTGTATGTCTGTCCTGATATGTTTCATACACTCATCTTTTCATGAATCATGTACCTTATGGAAGCACCAGTGGCTCTCTCCCTCTAAAGCCATATGCGTTGAGTCATTTTCTTAGCATGGTAGAAAGTCTGATGTGTTCTATGCACATCCTCCTCCACGTCTCTGTAACGAATAAGTGGTACGTGCTCTCATGATGGCCAGGACGTGAGAGCCAATGCGCCGAGCAGTGTACTGGAGACAGATCCAGAGGCTGACGGTAGATTTCTAGTATTATCACTAGAGAGCATCCACAGGTGGCTGAGTGACTGCATACAGTGAAGCTTGTACATTAACCTACATCCTGAAATACGCCGATTTCTTTTTGTGCAGGAAGAATTTGTGAAATGGAAGGGCTCTCTGTTCTTTCGATTTGTCAGCACTCTGATAGATTCACACCCAGACATTGCCAGGTAATCTTTTCCTAACATGTAAGACTACGAACAGTTTGCCTTATTTCTGGTATACACTAGATTTCTTTTCTGTCAGATTGGTTTAGTGTTGAATTATTTAGGATTTAGTGAACTTTTGGTAGTTGCCAGAAAAGTTAACAGGTTTTATCCTAAGCTATCTAACAAAGCTTTATTTTGTATGCAGGTTTTTTAAAAAAAAAAAAATTCAGATTCATCATTAATCTCAGCATTGATTGCATTTGCTAATATTGTTTGCTCTTCCTAAATGAGTGATAAAGAACAGTATGTGTCTTTGTCATATTTAACTATAGAATAGTAGCCACTAAACATTGACTTAACTGTGTTGATTTCTAAGCCAAATAAATGTTAATTTTGATAAAGAGTTCAGGCTTTCTTTTAAGTGCAGAAATTATAATGCAGAAATTCTAGGAATTAAGATAGAATTGCATAGTATAAAATCAATATACAAATGACAAGGCTCCATGGAAATGGGTGTTTCTTGAGAATTGGATAGGAGGGAAGTTACTTGGCAATTCTTAATTCCTATCCCTGTATCATTTTTTTTTAAGATTTATTTTCAAGGGGTTGAGAAATGGTCCGATAGAATTTCCTACCCTAGGTTATGTTATATGAATAATTCTTTTTAAAGCAAGTCTGCAGTTGGAAAATAGAATGTTGAATGCCATTTCAAAAGCCACCACAATGGGGGAAAAGTCTTTACAGAGTTCATTAACTGTAAATAGCTTATAATAATGGGTCCCTTTGGTTTTTAATATAGCTACCAATAATTTAGTCTGGGTTCTATGGAAGAATTTCTGCTCAGTTTTCTTTGAGTATAATTTTCCAAGGAGGAACATTTCACATAACAAACTAGCAGAAGGTTAACATTCTAATTAACATTGTCTAGAGCCAGAAGCCAACAGCTAAGGCTGTCACTGTTTCTCTCCTTGCATAATTGGGAAAGGAACCAAGGTAGCTATGCAGCACCCTCTTGCCTTCACAGTGCATTGAGGTAGTACTGACTCTCATGACCCTCTTTACATAATGCATACCCCAGAAGCAGGCATAATGACAGGTGCTTGGAATGTGCTCAGATGATGAGCCTGGCAGGTAAGATTGGTTATTTAACCTGCATTTTTCTCCTTTTCCCTCACTTTTGTTGGCTACTATACATGTGTATTACAAAGAGCATTAATCAGTGCATAAAATATATGCAGCACCTGCATGCATGGGTGGTCAGGGCATCAAATCAGAAAGAAATTAGAAGAGCAGATAAAGAGATACTTTATATTGTAGTAAGATTATCGGTGCCTCTTCTAGCATTTTAATACTTCCCCCTAAGTCTTTCCATTTTATCTCTGCATTCTGGGTTTGTTAAAACCGTGGTTCAAATGTGGACCATGATTTTCAGCTTTGAAAAGCTGATGACTGTGTGCTAACTGTAATTTATATTACAGTTTGATTTTTTTCCTTTTATTTTTAGTTGACATGTAATGCGCATATCTATGAAATACAGTGTAATATTTTGATGCATATATGCAACGTGTAATGATGAATCAGGTAATCAGCATATCCATCACCTCAAACATTTATCATTTCTTTATGTGTGGGACATTTCAAAATCCTCTCCTAGTTTTTTGAAAATACACAATATATTATTGTTAACTATATTTACCCTAGAGTGCTGTGGGGCAGTAGAACTTATTCCTCCTATCTAGCTGTAATTTTGTATCTTTTAACCAACCTCTCCCCTTCTCAGCCTCTAATAACCGCAGTTCTACTCTTGACTTATATGACCTCATCATTTTTTAGTTCCTATATATGAGTGAGAACATGGTGGTATTTATCTTTCTCTGACTTGCTCTGCAATATTTTAGGCCAAAGGCTAGGCCTATCTGTTTACATTAAATACCCTAATGTACATTATTCATATGTATCTGCTAATGTAGTTCTTAGCAAGAGACTAGTGTGGCAGAGCCTATTGAATTTTTTTGGTCCAGCTGGATTTCCTAAAGATTCTGGCATAAGCAAGTGATCCTCCTGCCTCAGCCTCCCAAAGTGTTGGGATTACAGGCATGAGCCACTGCGCCCAGCTTATATGACATTTTTAATTGGTCGGATAAAGCCCAAATTTGAAAGCTACAAAATTGTATGATATATTTTCCCGTCTGCCCACTAGGTGGTGGCCTTGTAGTACAGTAATCACAGAGCGATGGCTAGTAACAAGTGGAGTTTAGTTTAACAAGTGCCCATTTAGTTTAAATGGGCAAATGCTGCAGAGGTACAAGGAGGCAGGGCAGAGGGAGTCAAGGCAAAAAAGTGACTCAAATAATGGGCCACTGAGTTGAGATAGAAAAGATAAAGATGGCTTGGTTTGGGAGGTAAGGGGGTTACTCAACTGTCTAGAGGAGTTAGTGGAGTTGTAGAACAAGTAGGATGGGGCTGAGGAAGTCAGACAATTGGAGGCTGCCCATGAGTAGGGACTGATGTCCGGGTGCTGACAGGGTCCAGGACGTGGCTGTGCATTTTGATGTGGAGTACAGATGTAAGGTTACTGCAGGCAATGAAGACAGAAAGTTAGGATGTTACATGAGCTCATCTGTATGGAGTCCTGCTGGGCTTTGAATGAAGTGAAAAACTAGGAGAGTAGAGAGCTCAGTAGGCAGGTATGGGGACTCCAGCAGAAAGGGCTGGAGGCCATCAGCTGGACCAGGTAGGGAAAGCATTGTGTGTGTCTGTGTCTGTGTGTCTGTTGTAGCCAGTGGCCAAGACTCACTCCCCTCCCTTCCCTGTACCTTTGTCTAGCTTCTTTGTTCTTCAGAACACTTTTGGTGGCACACTTTGTCTGTATATAAAGCATCAGTGTATCCCCTTCGTATGGGCTTCCTGAGGGGAGGAGGTTTTTGTTTACTGTTATATCCCTGGCACCTGAAAGGGAGCTTGAAACCAAGCAGACATAATGAACATTGATGAAATGAATGAATGAAGATATTAGGGCACCATGAAATGTGGTCCTCATCTTCTGTGGGATGTGAGAGATGAAGCAGCCTCCCTTTGACAGGGCCGTAAGAGAAATGGTGTCCTTGGGGGAGGGTCAACTGTCATTTATGAAGAAGAAGTACAGTGAGTGCTCTGAATCACTTACAGAGGGTAAGGGCTTGATTCATCATGGAACCTGGAGTGCAGAAAACACAGTAGAAAGGTTCAAGGCAAGAGCACAGAGTCATGGGATATCAGATGAGGAGAAAAGAAACAGCAGTGTAGGGATGAGATAAAGATGAGGAGAGCCTAGATAGATAACAGGAGGGGCTTGGGTGTGGGAAATGCTTGCTTCAAGCCTCAAACAGAGTTCTGGTGTAAGTGGGTCTGAGCCCTCAGTCCTACCCTGAGTAAACATATGTTGTAGGCCAGATGAGAAACATGAATTCATTAGCTGCAGACTTTGTTGAACAGATATCTGCCTCTGAATGGCATTTGACTTGGAAAGAAATCTGAAAGAAGTCAGATTTTTATGTTTTCTACTGAAGCTAAAAATGGAAGTGAGCTGACTACTCTTCCTTTGTGGCCTCATTGGGCTGTTTGAGTAATGGATTTCATTTCTTAGTAGGGATGATAATTTCCTTTTACCCGGTTATGATAAGGTAATAACTCAGACTTAGCTGGTCTTCCCTTTGTTTTGCACATAATGCAGTTGATGCTGTGTAAGATCTCTAGACAGAGGCCGAGGTGGGCGGATTGCTCAAGGTCAGGAGTTCGAAACCGGCCTGAGCAAGAGTGAGACCCCGTGTCTACTAATAATAGAAAGAAATTAATTGGCCAACTAAATATACGTGGAAAAAATTAGCCGAGCATGGTGGCACATGCCTGTATTCCCAGCTACTCGGGAAGCTGAGGCAGAAGGATGGCTTGAGCCCAGGAGTTTGAGGTTGCTGTGAGCTAGGCTGACGCCACGGCACTCTAGCCTGAGCAACAAAGTAAGACTCTGTCTCAATAAAAAATAAAATAAAATAAATTAAAAAATGAAAAAAAAAACCAAATCTGACTCTCTTGACACCAGGTTTGTGAAGAGAGACAGTGGCTCAGCTGCTGTCTTAATTTCTTGTCTACCCTAAGAGTGCTTCAGTCTTTGCTGTTTTCTCATCCTGCCTGTACAGGTGATTTTCTATGATAGCGACTGGAATCCCACTGTGGACCAGCAGGCCATGGACAGGGCCCACCGTTTGGGGCAGACAAAGCAGGTTACCGTGTACCGGCTCATCTGTAAAGGCACCATCGAAGAACGCATTCTGCAGAGAGCCAAGGAGAAGAGTGAGGTAAACACAAGGGAGAAGAATTACTGTGCTGGTGGAGAGAATAGAGAGTCCAATCACAATGACTGAGACTCTCTTGCCTTTCATTAGTCATGAAGACACTACAATTTCTTCTGAATAGAGAATAAAGTCAGGCCCTGTGCAACAGCAGTCTCAACTGCCCTGGCGGTGCCTCATTCCCTTTCTACCAGAGGGTATCCACAGCCCAGATTTGGCTGTTGTTCATGTGAGACTGACGCCAGTAATGGCCTCTCACGTTCAGAGGAAGAAGGATTGACATATTTGAGTTCTCAGCTTATCTGCCTCTGAGTTGTGTGCCAAATTTGCTAGTTATTTTGGGGTTTTTTTTATCCTGATTCAATATTATTGGACTTCCTAGCTATTGATTAGTAGTCTCAAGCAATGAAGTTCTCACTGTCCTTTCTGTTGGACTAATAATCTGGATGAGCCAGTCAGGTGAACAGGAAAGAAATAGGGAGCGAGTTGAGAAAGATATTTACTTCTTTCTGGATATTTGCCATAAAGGAATGGATGCTGAGAGGTGATGTTTTGATCTGTCTTGGTGTAGATTCAGCGGATGGTGATTTCAGGTGGGAACTTCAAACCAGATACCTTGAAACCAAAAGAGGTGGTTAGTCTTCTTCTAGACGATGAAGAGTTGGAAAAGAAACGTATGTACTCTAAACTGCTTCGTGTTCTCTTTTCTCTAGCCCCACATAGCTAGAATGGAAGGGGTACTTGCCTATGTGCCAAGGGTAGGCAAAGCCAAAGGCTGTATTTGGGGAAACATTTTTATATTAATATTTCATATAAAAACCCAAACAAGAATGTGTTGTAGAAGAGGCAAAATTTGTGTTTTAAAAGTAAATATGACTTCACGTAACTTTTAGTTTGCTCAAGGAAGGCTATACCTGGCTCCTCAGCAGAAATGTTTGTGAGGAGAATTGGAGCAGCACACTGCTGTAGCCATACAAACCCTTCTCCTGTGTGTTTCTGGCCTTTGAGAACATTGAGTTCAGATTTATCCTGTGAGCCTCTGAGGACGTCCACAGCATCATATCCAGAAAATAAGCTCACATTTGCCAGCACCTTCTAGAACCCTTTCAGAACTCTGTAACTGTACTCGATCTGTGCAAAAGCAGAGATAGTAAAAGGCTAAAAATAAAAAAGGGGAAAGACAAAGCAAGAAAAGGCACATAATAATTAAATGGAATCTCAATTTAAACCCAAAACCTATTAGGAATCCGAGAACTCTTGTTCTTTCTCTAAGTTAGAAAACTACTGGTTATCTGCCTTAAATAGATAGAAATCATATCTTTAGAACATACACATCGGAGGACATGGCCACCTTAATTTCAGAGAATGAGGATCATGATTGCTGCAAGTGCTTTCATCAGATCTTTTTTTATATTTTCTCGGTAGTGAGACTGCGACAGGAAGAGAAACGGCAGCAGGAGGAAACCAACCGAGTGAAAGAGCGCAAGCGTAAGAGGGAAAAGTATGCAGAGAAGGTATATTCAGCCTGGGGTGCCAGATAGGGGCTGGTGGGGTGCTTACAGAAAAGACTTTGGGGTACAGGGCTTGTTATCTTGGTTATTGATTGGTATCCAGCTCCAGCTGTGTGTGATTAGTTGCAATTCTGGGCTGACTTACATTTGATCAGGAGAAATGCAGCCTTGGTAGATTTGTACCCTCTACACACACCCCCTTTCGGTGGTCACAGTTTAATTATGGAAACCACTTTTCAGGGCTATTACAAAGCACAAGGCTAACGTATGGGTAAGATGGATATTATTTACATATATTATTAGATTCCGTAAAATCTTAGAAAGGGCCTAAGAGGTCATGAGATCTAATCCTTCTACCATAATTCTGCTAGTGTATCATTCAGTGTCTCCTACCACTGGAAAAATAAATTCCTGGCCAGTCTGTTCGTCTCTTTTTATCCAATTCATGCCAAGGACTCGAGCTGCCTTTTGTCTCCTTTCTGACTTTTCCTGCTTGAGCCTACTGGGCTAGCTACAAAGTGGGAAGTCATTTCTCTACATTTCTCCCTAATTTGCTGTTTCTACTGAAGTATTACATCAGTAATTCTTACCCCAGTCTTTATTGACATGTAATTTGGAATTGAGGCCTTCAAGACTTATTCTTTTTTTTTTTTTTTTTGAGGCAGAGTGTCATTCTGTTGCCCAGGCTAGAGTGCTGGCCTAAGGTACAGATATAGATGTAGATGATGTAGATAAATAATGCATAGATATATAGATATAGATACAAATGCTTAAGTGACTGGGATTTACTAATTCAGAATGCAACAGGCATTAGCAGTAACCACGCTCATAGCAACCTCAAACTCATAGCAACCTCAAACTCCTGGGCTTAAGCAGTCCTTCTGCCTCAACCTCCCGAGTAGCTGGGACTACAGGCGTGCACCACCATGCCCGGCTAATTTTTTCTATATATTTTTACTTGGCCAATTAATTTTTTTCTATTTTTAGTAGAGACAAGGTCTCGCTGTTGCTCAGGCTGGTTTTGAACTCCTGACCTTGAGCGATCCTCCCGCCTCGGCCTCCCAGAGTGCTAGGATTACAGGCGTGAGCCACCGCGCCCTGCTAGGACTTAGTCTTGTTTCAGGAGTCAGCCCATTAGCTCTGACTAGATTCCAGACGTATGCCTGCAGACTATGGTTTGGTACCATTTTACTATCTGCCTCAGAGTGCTAACTTGTTCTAGTGGGTTTGGCTTATCTTTGGGTTATACTACTACCCTTTCCATCTTCACCAGCCCTGGTTGGGCTCCTAATCTTAAATAAAGATAGCCACTGAGCTTCAAGTATCTCTATAGCTCTGGTCCCTCAAATCCCATCCTTGTTCGTGCCCCATTTCCCTGGCCTGTTTGGTTTACCTGAAACTTATTATCTGCTACATGTTTAGACTAGTTTTGCTTTTCAGTGGAGGTCAGCTTCTTCCCCTTGCCCATGCTTGTATTGGGCCTCATGGCTCTTTGCCTGTATGGCCTTGATGATCAGCTGCCTAAGCGCCTGTCTGTATTATATCATCATCTTCCAGTAGATGTACCAGCTGTTCCTGTTGCAAAATATGCATGCTCAGACCTCCTCTAAACAGAACTGTTTCTACCCTAAAGGATGCCCCTGGTACTCATGTCATTTACAAAGTTGAAAAATCCTGTGAACAAAGGAGCAAAATCTGGTCTGGTGTGGTGGCTTGTGATTGTAATGCCAGCACTCTGGGAGGCCAAGGTTCCATTGCTTGAGGCCAGGAGTGTGAGACCCCTTCTATACAAAACAATTAAAAAATTATCTAGGCATGGTGGTGCACACTTGTAGTCCCAGCTACTGAGGCTGAGGTGGGAGGAATGCTTGAGCCCAGGAGTTTGAGGTTGCAGTGAGCTATAATAATGCCACTACTCTAGCTGGGGCAACAGAGCGAGACTCTGTCTCAAAAAAAATATCCTTCTAGCCTGTGCTGCCATCTCTGCCCATTTCCCCAGGCTCTTTTATGATTCCATCCTCAAATAGCTAACCCATTACTTACTACTGTTTAAAATAAAATAGCTTTAATATTCAGAAATAATATCAAAGAAGAAAAGATGGTTTTCTCACATAGAACACATAGTTTGCATCAGATACTATCTATCTCTGCTCTAAGCGTAGAATAATAAATGCCCAATGGTACTATAAACTGCACAAAGACATGGCATATTAACCATATTATAGATGTAGATAAAAATACAGTGGTACATTGGGTGAATGAGATCCCCAGATGTACCCAAGCTCATTCTATGATTTCAGGTCCCTAAACTGTGACAGAGCCCTACTGAAATTGATTTAGAACTGCTTAGTGTAGCTTAGTCACTCAACCCATAAGAGTTTACATGTAATTTGAGGAAATAATGACAAAGGAACTCCATTCCTTGGATATAAGGCTCTTCATTCTCCTCATGCATATTTAAAACACGCAGAGAAAAAGTAAATATGCGTGCTCTCCATTTTGCTGTGAAACTACTCTAAAAAAGTCTTTAAAAAAAACCGATGTGCAGAAAATATATTGACAGA
This sequence comes from Lepilemur ruficaudatus, assembly GCA_963574885.1. NCBI lineage: Eukaryota > Metazoa > Chordata > Mammalia > Primates > Lepilemuridae > Lepilemur > Lepilemur ruficaudatus. The sequence goes on along the minus strand of CAUYRT010090029.1, from coordinate 19,745 downwards.
ACTGCAATCTTTTGTGAAACTACATTCATTCAGCCCCCATAAGTGCTGCAGCTTGGATGTATCAGAGGCTGGCTACACCCCTTGCCCTACCAGGATCAGGCTTGATTTTTTTTTGAGACGGTCTCGCCCTGTCACCTGGGCTAGAGTGCAGTGGTGTCATCATAGCTCACTGCAACCTCAAACTCCTGGGCTCAAGCGATCCGCCTGCCTCAGCCTCCTGAGTAGCTGGGACTACAGGTCCATGCTACCATGCCTGGCTAATTTTTCTACTTTTTTTATAGAAATGGGGTCTCACAAAATACACATGAACTCTCATTAAGCCATCCATTCTTCCTTATGAGATTTTTCTTCCTTAAAAATATGCTAATTGAAATGTTTATAAAGTAAAGAATAAACATTCTGTCATCCTTTTCTTCCTTAATCCCGCCTTCTCTTGAGAGTGCATCCTCTTACTTTTTCCATTTTTCCCAATCTGTGTGTTCCCAGAAGAAAAAGGAAGATGAATTGGATGGGAAGAGGAGAAAAGAAGGTGTGAACCTGGTGATCCCATTTGTTCCCTCGGCTGATAACTCCAACCTCTCTGCTGATGGGGATGACTCTTTCATTAGCGTGGACTCGGCCATGCCCAGCCCTTTCAGTGAGGTGAGGCAATGGGGACTGTGTGTTGACCTTATACTGGGGACACTCTTTGGGCAGCGTTTGCTTCTCCTGGAGTCCTCCTGCCTTAATAGAAGAGGGTTGCATATGGGATCCATATGGAGAAAAGCAAATGGGGACAGGTAGGCTCCTTGGGAGCCAGAGAAGGTGGATCTAGCCTCAGCTGTGATGCATATTCTTACATAGGTGCGAGGCCATGGGCAGTGGGTACTGGGAGTCGTAGTGATCTCAGCCCTTCCTTTTGTAGATCTCCATCAGCAGTGAGCTGCACACTGGCTCCATTCCCCCTGACGAGAGCAGCAGTGACATGCTGGTCATCGTGGATGACCCAGCCTCCTCAGCCCCTCAGTCTCGAGCCACCAACTCTCCTGCATCCATAACAGGCTCTGTCTCAGACACCGTAAATGGTAAGTGCTTGCTGTGTCTTCCATCTTGGGCCTGGTCCACTGCCCACCATTAGAGTGGTGGTGGGTAAGGTCCTGATTCCTTCTAGAATTATGGAATTTTCTGCTTTCTTCAGAGAAAAGTGGAATGGAACAAAAAGATTTTTGTAGGCTTATTCTTTCAATAGCCCTGTCAAGTGAAAGGAAGAGAGAGAAGGTTTAGAGAAAACAAAGTAAGAATTTTGTAAAGATTTAAAACTTGTTTTCCAGTCATCCCTATCTACTTTTTAGTTAAAGTTAGCTTTTCTGGGCCTTTCCTCAGGTTGTTGTGTGGGGACCAGTGTTGCTATTTCTTGGGGAATTCTAAGTTTAAAGCTTGGGAGCAACAGTTGACTCTTCAAGACAGGAGCACATTAGAATGTGCAGGTAAATCCCAGGTAGCAAGTCCCTGAGGTTCAATTAGTAACAGACTAGTTTAAAGAAGAAGTTCAGGAGTAAGAGGACCACTGTTTACAATGAAAAGTGGTGTGAGGAGTAAGGATGTTTTAGCTGTTTAGAAGTCCTAGCAACTCCGTGTGTCTCAGTGGCCAAGCCATTGAATGGAGACATAGACCTCCTTAGGGGTCCTTAAACAAACACCCTAAGAGCCAGCTTTCCCTGTCAGGGAAAGATTATGTGAACGTTTTGAAGAGATTCATTTTCTTCCTTTTGGCCGATTTGTTCCCACAGGAATTTCCATTCAGGAAATGCCAGCTGCAGGACGTGGTCACTCAGCCCGAAGCCGAGGCCGCCCCAAAGGTTCAGGAAGCACAGCCAAAGGAGCAGGGAAGGGCCGAAGCCGGAAGTCCACGGCGGGCAGTGCCGCCGCCATGGCAGGAGCCAAAGCAGGAGCTGCAGCGGCCTCTGCAGCTGCCTATGCTGCATACGGGTACAACGTGTCTAAAGGTACGGAGGCCCTGGGTGGCTTTAGCTTGTTCTGCCAGGTAGAACATATGGGAAACTCTTAGGCCAGGAAGCTCCTTCCTAGAGCCCAGATTGAGGTTCTCCTTCTTTGCATTGGGCAGTCTTGATTCTCCCCTTGACCTCATGATTTGGTACAGTGCCGCCTTTCAATTGGCTGTGAAAAGAGTGCTGAATTGTGGGCTGTACTACTTTAGACATTCAGAGTTTTTCCTCTTTTTTTTTTTTTTTTTTTGTGACAGTCTCCCTCTGTTGCCCGGGCTAGAGTGTCGTGGCTTCAGCCTGGCTCACAGCAACCTCAAACTCCTGGGCTCAAGCGATCCTCCTGCCTCAGCCTCCTGAGTAGCTGGGATTATAGGCATGTGCCACCATGCCCGGCTAATTTTTTCTCTATATTTTTAGTTGGCCGATTAATTTCTTTCTATTTTTAGTAGAGACGGGGTCTCGCTCTTGCTCAGGCTGGTTTCAAACTCATGACCTTGAGCGATCCTCCTGCGTCGGCCTCCCAGAGTGCTAGGATTATAGGCGTGAGCCACCGCTCCCAGCTGTTTTTCCTCCTTTTGAAAATTGATTTTATTTTTCTTCCTAGGTTTTTTCTGAAGTACATTTCAGCAATCCACACTAGCATAATTAACATTCATCCAGCTATGTGATGATCCATCACCTTAGGTATTAAGCACCTGCTGTATGCATAGGAGTATAACGTGTGGACCCTACTCCTGCGTGTACTATAGAAATGAGAAGGGGAAGCCATGCATGCAGTATGTTCAACAGCCATACAAGGCAGCATACAGATGGGTGCAAAGGTAGGGGAGGCTTCGCTTCAGCTGTAGGTCAGGAGGAGGAGGAACCATGGATCTGCTAATAAGGTTGCCAAGCTGCAATTCAAAAAGGAAAAAGATGAGGAAGGATTTCAACTGGTGACAGAGGCAATGGGGTCACCAAGCAGGTCAGCCAGGTTGCAGTGAAAAGAAGCAGTGGGTGTCAAGGCTGGAAAGACATGACAAGGCCTCAGGGGCACGACCTTAGCAGGTGTACAGCAAGGCCCTGCAGACAGTTTGAGAAGAGAGGTGGCTGTTGTGACCGTGATATATGAACAATGATCATAGCCATGGAATATGGGACATCTGAGCACAGTGAGAAAGGGAGAGCCCATTTACAGACCTGTCTTCCCATTCAAAATGTGAGCTTAGTATCAATTACTGTAGCAAGTAAAGGCATTGTCAAATAGAAAGTGCTTGGCCTGTAGTAAGTGCTCAGTAAATGTTAGTTTACCTCCCCTTTCTCCTACTGCAGGAATCTCAGCTTTCATTATTGGTTCATCCAGGAAATATGAATTATAATAGCCTAGCCCAGTGTTTCTTAACCTTTTGCCAACTTATCACATCCTTGGAGAACAAGTCATGCCAGTAGTCAAGGCTGCTATTGCAGGGTCTCACCCATAGATGGGGCAGAGCATGACACTCATCAGGGTTTCTCCTAGGAACATGACTGAAAAAGGGGCAGGAGGGGAAAGAGACAAAGAGGGTACAGCAGCACAAGAAAAATCAGCCTGCTTGGCAACTGGAATGGGAAGTGAAGGAAGGGAGGGGTTTAGAGGTTACCTGCAGTTCCACTGTGGATGAGGAGAGAGGCATGTCCACCCACCAAGCACTTAGAATTCTCTTACACAAGAAACAATTGAAGAATCATCTTAGGCAACGTAAGTAGATTTGGCTGGCTCATACTAGAAAAAAGGAAAGTTCATTGTTGCCCAGGGAGTCATCACTAAAGATGAGGGATTTGAAGGCCGGACGCGGTGGCTCACGCCTGTAATCCTAGCACTCTGGGAGGCCGAGGCAGGTGGATCGCTCAAGGTCAGGAGTTCGAAACCAGCCTGAGCAAGACCGAGACCCCACCTCTACTACAAATACAAAGAAATTAATTGGTCAACTAAAACTATATAGAAAAAATTAGTCAAGCATGGTGGCACATGCCTGTAGTCCCAGCTACTCGGGAGGCTGAAGCAGAAGGATGGCTTGAGCCCAGGAGTTTGAGGTTGCTGTGAGCTAGTCTGACACCACGGCACTCTAGCCCAGGCAACAGAGTGAGACTCTGTCTCAAAAAAAAAAATGAAAAAAAACCCCATCCTCTTTACTGAAAAGACAGTAGATAGGAAGAGCAAGCACACATGCCAGGAAGATGTTGTCAAGGAGTAGCAGGGAGGGATTCTCCACCACTTGTCCTCCAGCCTGGACTCTGGTTACCAAGACCACAGGCTCCAAGGAAGCTCACGCAGGACTGGTACTTACACTCTTGTCTCTTTCTCCATCCCCACAGGAATCTCTGCCAGCAGCCCTCTGCAGACATCCCTTGTTCGGCCTGCTGGCCTTGCTGACTTTGGACCTTCAAGCGCCTCTTCTCCTTTGAGTTCCCCTTTGAGCAAAGGAAATAATGTTCCTGGGACCCCCAAGAACCTCCACATGACCAGCAGCCTAGCCTCAGACTCCCTGGTCCGGAAACAGGGCAAAGGCACCAATCCGTCTGGAGGACGGTAACCATCTGGACCCTCCGACTTTTTCAACCAAACCAAGGTCTAGAGTCCTGGCCTGCAAATCGTCTTTGGATGGCTTGCCCAGTGCAGCATCTTAACATCCTGCGTCAGAGGGCACAGATGTCCAGTGTGGCAAGGGGGTGGGGGTGGTTGGTGTGAGCACTTTCATCACCTGTGTCTCAAAAGGAGTGTCTGAGGTACCTATGGGAGGAAGGCCCAGGACAGGGATCAGCCCCATAGCATCTCAGATGAACTGTATAGCCAAGTCTTAAACCTCTTACCAGGGAAGGGCCTGACATGATAGCCCCCTTTAGATGCTCAGGCACACTGTCTCCATTCTCATTCCACTCTTCGGCTCTGACCACGTCCCTTGCAAAGGCTCCGCAGGTACTGTGAAGAGCTTTCCATGGTGGAGACTTCTCTTGAGGTTGTGATGATTTCCTGTAAGGTTAGGAAGGGAGGGGCTCGTGTACCTGGCGTCCACAGCCTTTGGACGGCTCCCTAGGTCTCCAAACACTATTTGCCGGAGTGTCATCGTTGAAGAGAATAGTGAGTGCGAGAGAAGGTAGTGGCTGATAAGGATGACAGAGGCTAGAGGAAGTGTGCCCACAGGCGGTTGTGGTCCCAGCATTGCCTCCCCTGCCCTGCATGGTTCACACCAGAGAACCTTCAGGTCCTACCAGCAACAGTAGCAGCAGCTCCCACCCAAGGGACTCCCAGAAGCCAGTAAAGAGACCAGGAGCCACCTCAATCAGCAGGACATCCTCACTGCCCCTCTTGTAGACTCCCGTTTGTCCATCCTGAATGCACAGTTTCCCTGCCCCTGCCCTTCAGCCCCCTGCTTGGCTGTATGCACTGTCTGTATTGCACTGAGAAAGGAAGGGACAGCAGGAGTGAGGGAGAGAGGGTGGAGAGAGAGGGCCAGCTGGGCACCAGCCCCACGGGCCTGAGCTTGCGCCCTCCAGCACAGGCAGAGGGGCAGTGTTTGCATGGGAGGGGTTTCTGCCGGCCTGCCTGATGTCCCTGGTGGAGCAGGTGCTTCCAGGCAGGCCAGCCTCTAATTTGCACACCTGAAAATCGCGGAATTGAGTTTAGATAGATTGATTTTTAAAACTTTTTTTGGGGGAAGAAGGGTTGTAGGGGAATCATTTAATTTAAATCATTAAGATTCCCCTGCCCAAACCCAGACTCCTGTGTACAGATGCTATTTAGAGGGAATCAGAAAAATGCCAAGCCTTTTTTCTCTTTGAATGTGCTGTCTATTTTTATAACTGAACTTGTACATATGTATAAAGAGAGACACATCTTTCTTTTACTAACTGGATAAAAAAAATCTTAAATAAAATGGAGTGAGATAATTTTATGTAAATTGGGGTGTCTGTGGTCTTTGCAGCTGCTTCTCCTTGGAGGCAAAGTAGGGCCCTTGGTGGATGTAGCAGGACAAAGGGAAGGCAGAGCCCTAGTGTTGTTCCTGGGATCAGAGAGGACAGGGGTTAGTGGGACGAGGGGGTGGCTGTCTTTAGTGTGGGTGTTTCCTCAGTGGCAGAATGAATTAATCTTAGGAATTTGCCTCCAGCCATCAGAGAGGAGGCTTGACCAAGTGCCTGGCATGCAGTGGCCCAGGTCCTTGGGTGTGGGCTTTTTATGACTCAGGACCTAGGCCTGGACAGCCTGGCCCAGCCCACTATTAAGCAGAGTTACATAGTGGTAATTGTAATACTGACAGTGTTCTCCAAGTTAGTGTACTTGTAAGAATCATGAAAGAAAACAGTGAAATATGTTCCTAGGGATTCAAAAGACATCCAGACTTGGAAAACAGCTAGCTCAGTGATTAACTGGGACTGGCAGCCTGGACTGGCAGCCAGTGTTTCTCTGAGCCAAACACGATAGGCTCTCGCATCACCTGTGAGCAGAGCTTGTGCTGTTCCCAAGTGTGCTGGCTGTGGCCTCCCTAGCCGTGCTCAACCTGCACACTGTTGATCAGGGTGGGCCGGCTCCTGGGAGCTATTGCTTGTGACCCGTAGTCACAAGGGTCAGCCTTTCTTCATTTTGTTGATCTCAAGAAGCATCATCAGATACTCTGCTGCTAAATTTGACCGAGGCCTCACACCAAACTAACCAACATCAGAATTGAGCAGCTCTGTCTTTAACTGCTATGTAAAGATTTTTTTTTAATTAATTAATTATTTTTTGAGACAAAGTCTCACTCTGTTGCCTGAGCTAGAGTGCCATGGCATCAGCCTAGCTCACAGCAACCGCAAACTCCTGGGCTCAAGCCATCCTCCTGCCTCAGCCTCCCGAGTAGCTGGGACTACAGGCATGCACCACCATGCCCAGCTGATTTTTTTCTATATATTTTTAGTTGGCCAATTAATTTCTTTGTATTTTTAGTAGAGATGGGGTCTCACTCTTGCTCAGGCTGGTTTCGAACTCCTGACCTTGAGCAATCCTCCCGCCTCGGCCTCCCAGAATGCTAGGATTACAGGCCAGAGCTACTGCCGGGCCTGCTATGTAAATATTTTTGCATTTAAAAATAAATAATTTGAAACCTTCTGAATCATCCCCTAATGCAATGCAGTCCCTTAAGGCAATGCTTCTCAAACTTTAATATGCATATGAATCACCTTAGGATCTTAAAATGCAGGTTTGTTTCCTAAAGTCTAGGGTGTGACTTAAGACTAAATTTCGTCTATTTCTTCTTTTTTTTTGGAGACAGAGTCTTGATCTGTTTAGAGTGCCCTGGCATCAGCTGAGCTCACAGCAACCTCAAACTCCTGGGCTCAGGCCATCCTCCTGTCTCAGCCTCTTGAGTTGCTGAAACTACAGATGTTCGCCACCACACCCAGCTAGTTTTTTCTATTTTTAGTTGTCCAGCTAATTTCTTTCTATTTTTAGTAGAGATGGGGTCTCACTCTTGCTGAGGCTGGTCTCTAACTCCTGACCTCAAGCAATCCTGCCTCAGCCTCCCAGAGTGCTCGGATTACAGGCGTGAGCCACCGTGCCAGGCAGAGACTAAATTTCTGACCAGATCCCAGGTGAAGGCTGAGCTGCTAGTCCTCGGACCACACCTGGACTCACAAGGTCCTAGAGTACGTTCCAGCCTTGCCAGTCACAAGAAACTAATCTTTGCCTGTATGCCCCCACCACAGCCAGGAAGCCCTGTGTAGGAAATACTACTTTATTTTTTCTATTACTTACCGTAATTCACCTGATGACAGAAAATGAAATCCTAGCATTTCCAGGAAAATTCAGTTCCTTATACATGTTTGGTTTTTTGGGTTTGGTTTTTTTGTTTTGTTTTTTCCTCATTTTAAAACTGTCAGTTCTTGATTTTCTCCATCCTCCTCTCCTGGCTAGTGCCTCTGTTGAGCATGTTAAGTTTGAGGGAAGTTCTCTGATTTGCTACTGTTCCCCTCCTATATGGCCTCTACCAAAATGCAACCTGTCTTTGATTGCTGTCATTCACTAGAGCACCTGTGATCCCTGGACTCACTGTTTGCTGTGCAGTGTGTCCTCTTAGCATGACCAGGACACTCCTTCCAGGTCAGTCAGCTTCCTTAACTAATTCCTTCTCAGGAGCATGGAAACATTTGGCTGCTCTCCCATGCTTCTCTGAGACTGCTAGGGCGTGGGGAATTCCTGCAGCTATGGTTAGTGCTGGCTGCCCAATGCAGCCTTCTTCGTGATGACATTCAAACCATTAGATGTGGAAGGGGTGGATAGTGCATGTTGTGTTCTAGAGAACATAGCATCTGGCTTGAAACTGTGTGCCCAGTTACTTGCTATATGGTAGCAAATGATGCTAAGAAAAGTATCTGCCTGGGGCAGAGACTCCTGAGGACTATAGCAGGAGCTTGGGCTATTTCAGCCCTCTGAGAATGACCCACCATTTGCCACTTAGGAAGTATCTGGGGCAAATAGCCCCAGGACCAGGGTTTGGAGATGCTGACCTCCAGTGACAGTGCTCAGGACTGGGTGTAAGAGGAGGTGGGGGGCAGGGGGAGGAGGAAGGAGGACATGCTTGAGACCCACTTCCTGGTTGTTAGGGACTCTGAGGAAGCAGGGTGCCTCCCTTACCACCAGGCCCCTGGCCGTTCCTGCGTTCCCATTTCTTTCTTGCTTTAGGTCCTGGGACTTAGCTGGCTTCCCTTTCCTCTTGAAAATTGCTACCACCACTCTCTCGCTCCAGTTTTCCCTCCCTATAGCAAGCTACTGGGGTGGATACTCCTGGTTTTCACCAAACTGCTACCCAAAATGACCATCTTACTTTTTTTTTTTTAGATTAAGGGTTTCCTGCTCTTCAAAACAAGGACACCAGGTAAAAACAGTACTGTACATGGGAGTTACAAAGCTTAAGAAATATTTCACAGTTCTTAGAGTCCCAAGTCTACAGTTCTGGCACCTCAAGTGAGTCCTGAGTGAGAGGCTCCCTGACTCTTATCTTCCTCCTCCCAGGGAGCTAAGAGTTTCTTGCAAAAAGACTGGCAGAGGTGTATCTGTGAGATCCCACAGGGCCTGGGCCTCTGCTCTCTGCTGCTTGAGATTTCTTTGACCTGGGATCCAAAGCTGAGAATGAGTGCCTGGCCAAGGGCTGGGGTGCCCTCTCTGGTGTCTGACCAGGACTGAGGATTGGGCTACAGCAGCCTCAGGGAAGAGGAAAGCAGGAGCACAGAGGTTCAAATTTGTAGGAGAAGGGAATTTTCTAAGCTTGCCTAGCCTATGGCCCACAGGAGCAGCTCTCTGGGAAAGAATTCCCAGCAGCAGCCCAGAATGTCTCACCCCCCACCATGAGCAGCACACAGCCTCGAATCCCCACTCCGCGTCACAGGCTAACCCACAGCTATTCCTGGCTGCCAGAGAAGAGGAAAGGAGCTCGCCTCCCATTTCCCAGGTGAGGGGTCCCAGAAAACCTCAGGCAGCTCCATGCGTTACACCCTTGAAGAGATGGTGCCTCTTGCCTGGGACTTTCTGACAAGGGCGGTAGGAGGGAGGGAAGGAGGAGAGTTGGAATCCAGTGGATTGTCAGTGCAGTTCACCTTCAGCAGTCTTGGTTTGCCCTCAGCCCAAATTCTTGGGGGTTCGGAAGCCATTTTAGCTAACCCAGACTTTCTCAACCAAAGAACTACAAAGGGGAAACTGTGGAGCTTCCTAGGAATTAAGTTACAGTGCATGCTCCTGCCTGGACCCCAGTACCTCAGTTCTGGGTAAGTAAAGTGTTCTAGATAGGTGTGTTCTGGTTTGACTCTGTTCAATAAAATCTGTTGATTTTATTTTATTCCTTTTTTTTCCCTAAAAACACAAAAAATGTATTGAACTTAGACACCTAGAAATAACTCTGCCAAGGAGTCTAGGCAATAGACTAGTAGTGCGTGGTCACTCCTGGAATTCAATCTGAAGGCAATGTAAGCAAATGTAATCAGATTTCAGTGGGAGCAAGGAAATGAAAGGAGTGATCTCAAAGGCCAGAAGCCAGACACAAAAGACCACATATTACATGATTATGAAATGTCCAGAATAGGCAAATCTATAGAAACAAAAAGTAGGCCGGGCGTGGTGGCTCATGCCTGTAATCCTAGCACTCTGGGAGGCCGAGGCAGGCGGATCATTTGAGCTCAGGCAGATTGTTCAAGACCAGCCTGAGCAAGAACGAGACCCCGTCTCTACCAAAAATAGAAAAAATTAGCCAGGCATGGTGGTGCATGCCTGTAGTCCCAGCTACTTGGGAGGCTGAGGCAGGAAGATCGCTTGAGCCCAGGAGTTTGAGGTTGCTGTGAGCTAGGCTGACACCATGGCACTCTAGCCTGGGCAACAGAGTGAGACTGTCTCAAAAAAGAAAAAAAAAGTAGATTCATAGTTACCTAAGGATGGGGGTTGGGGCAGTAACAGTAAGCATACAGTATGGGGTTTCTTTTTGGTCAATGAAAATGTTTGAAAACTGATTGTGGTGATAGCTGCACACTTCTGTGGATATATAGTAAGAGACACTGAATTGTACATTTTAACAGGTAAATTGTATGGTATGTGAATTGTATTTCAATGAAGTTAAGAGAAAGACTATGCAGCCAAAAATGTAGGAGAAAAGTAGGTTGAACAACATGAAATTGCTCTTTGACCATACGAACATTTTTTATTTACAAATATGGCAGTTTCATATGTTTCAACCTATTGATAATTAAAACTAATAATGTTATTTTATGAATCTTGAGGTATCATTCAATTTTCTTCTTTTATTCTAAATATTCACTTTTATACTTAATTTTTTATTCTTTTTCTTAAAGAGGGCTTCCCCAAATTGCATAATGTCTCAAATACCCAGATCCCAGGGTAGGAATGAAAAGTGATAGAACTCTTATAGGACAATTTGACAGTATGTATCAAGAATTTTAAAAACATCCATGCTGTTTTTGGCCATCCGGCCATTCTACTTTCAGGGATCCTACACAAGGATGCTGCAGGACAGGGCATCTCAACTTTAACGTGCAGACAATCTCCTGGGGCGCTTATAAAATGCAGAGTCTGATTCAGCAGGTTTGGGGGGCACCTAGAGTCCTGCACTTCCAGTAAGCTCCCAGGTGATATGGAGGCTGCAGGTCTACAGACCCACTCTGAGTTGCCAGGCTGCAGAGCACGTTCCTTGGCTGTCCACACAGCATTTTCCCCTCCACCATCATGCAATTGCCACTGTCACACACCTTGCCATCATCACCTGCTCAAGGATGGGCAGGGAACCCAGGCCCAAGACTGTCAGGGCTAGTTTCCCTCCCTGAGAGCTATCCTTGCATCAGGTGGCCTGATCAGAGCAATTCAGGGGCCACCCTAGTGGTCAGGACCAGAAAAGCTTATTGCTCCAGGGCTGGAGTGGCACCAACCTGAAGGTGCTGCTGCCAACAAGGAGGGCAAAAGCGAAGGAGCTGCCCAGGAGGACTGTGCTGCTGGGAAATGGGGCAGGAGCCTGGCCGAGCCTTGCCCAGAGCTCCCTTCCTCTCACGTTTGAGCTTTGCCAATAACTCCTGTTTACTCACACCCGTTTCAACTGGAGTTTCTGTTACATGCAACTCACGTGAAAGGTTCATGGCAGCATAACTGAACCTGGCAAGAAACTGGAACAACCCGAATGCCTCAGAGAGGATTGGTTAAGTAAATTTTTGTACATCTGTGAATGGAATAATTACGTGGCCACTAAAAATCGTATTTTCAAGAATATTTGATGTCAGAGGAAAATGCTCAGAATATACTCTTAGGTGAAAAGTGGGGCACAAAGAGGGAGGGCTAGAAGGAAGTAAACTTTCCTGGATGGTGGAATTATAATATGAATAATTTTTAAATTCTTTATACCATTCTGTATTTTCCAAATCTGCTATTATGATCATGTGCTATTTTACAGTTATAATAAGTGCTTTTAGGAAAAAAGTTTGTGTCTTTAAGGGAAATTCAGAATAAACTCAAAAGCAAGAAAAAACTTTAATTAAAACTTTCTTCCCTCCTGACTGTTGGGCAGAAAATAATTTTTAAAAAAAATGAAAAAGAATTTCTTACAGCTTATCTCCCTATTTCAATGTAACTCATGTTATAAAATATACCATGGTGACACCTCCTTCCCTGAAATCAAGGGCACTTTGGAGAAGCTGTACTTCAGGCAAAGGAGAGACTCCAAACGTTGCAATTTCAGACACCATGGAGAGATATTTTAAGGCTGGTATTTTTCTTTATGCCTCAAATTAGATTCCAAGCCTTGATAGTAACTTGCTCCAGTGTGCAAAGCTGATGTTTTGGTTTACCTGGGCATACGACCAGCTTTTCCTCTAGGTAGAAAGGAGGGCCCCTTAGCCTTCTCTTCCCAGTTCTTCCTGGAGTCGGGAAAAGCTAGGCTGGGAGCAGGGGAAGAAAAAAAAAAAGAAAGGGGGCCCCCTGCATGGCCCACAAGAGTACTCTCAGCCTCTGAGGGTTATTTCCAGCCCCTCTTTTCTTTGTGCATAAGCCTTTCTTTTCCAGATCTGCATTTTATTACATTTTTTACTTACTTAGGAATAAGTAATAAACTTACACAGTTCAAAATCAAAAACATGCAAAAGGGCATAAGAGGAAAAAGTCTCTCCCATCCCATCCTCTGGCCCCCAATTCCACTCCTGGGAAGCAAACGGTGTTGACAGTTTCTTGTGATTCCTTCCAGACATATTTCTATGCTTTTTAAAAGACATGATTGTACTCACATTACGTATCTAACTTTGTATGCTTTTTTCCCCACTTATTATGCAGTAATAACATTATGTAAAGAGAGTGAAATGTTTCTTAACATTAGTAAGCATTCATAAATGTTCATACTGACTGGGAATATGATATCAAAGGGAGGTGACCCATTTTATTGTCCTATTGCTGGACAATTAGGGTTTCCCCCCTTTAATCCTCTGATTCTGTCCAAGATGAAACTATCTACATGGGTTTGGCCAGCAATTGCGGTTTAGTTTGGACTGGGATTGGCCATTTGCTCCCTGGGGACACAGGGCTCTGGGGTCAGGAGGAGGCCCAGGGCCCAACCCCGAGGGATGGAGCGGGGTGGTCCCTGGTCTGCGTGGCCTTCAGGGGCTAGCTGTGTGGTCCAGGCCAGCGGAGGAGATATATTTAGCTGGGTCAGATGCTGCTGGCTGTGTCATGACCCAGGAGGACCGTGCTGTTGGAAAACAAACCAGGATGGCCTGGCTGAAGCCAGCCCTCCTTCCTCCGCCCCCTCTCCAGCTTACTGGCCTGGCAAAGGAGTGTGAGAAGGGGAGGAGGGCACAGACCAGGGAGAGGGCTCAGATAGAAGGGCACCTGCCAGCACCCACCCAGGCAGATTTGGGAAGTGGCTTTTTCTGTCTCCCTCTCCTGCCTCTGCCAACGTGGCAGAGCCTGGGCAGCCCGGGAGGCACTTCCTTCCTGCTCCCTGCCTCCTCCCCGCTTCCCCTTCTCCCTCCGCCCAGTCAACCTTATTTGCCTTGCTAAGGGAGTGGAGTTCATTTGTTCATGCATTCATTCATTCCATTCAACTCATTTATCTATATATTTGTTCAGCAAAAATTTTTTGAGGGCCTAAGGTAAGCCAAGCTCTGAACCAAACACCAGGGATACAGCAATGAACAGGGAAGTGCCAGCTCCTGCCCTCACAGAGCTCATACTCCAGGGAGATAAGAAATAATCCAACAACTAATCAGGAGTTGGTGAAAAATAATGCTATTAATAACAATAATAGCCAACTTTCACATAGTGCTTTAAAGTATGTAGAGTGTTTTCACCTGGTAGCGTATCTAATCCCAAGAATCTGAGAGGAAGTTATGGTTATCAGCCCGCTGTACACATGAAGAAATTGCAGCTCAGGGATATTAAGTAACCTAGCCAGGGATTTAAGTGGAACCCCAGTTCTTGAACCTACTCTCTCTGACTCTAAGCCCATGTCCCTCCTGAAAAGGAGAAGCCACCAAAACTGGCAAGGAACTAGTTTCTGGTCCAGCTCTTTATTTTACATTTGAGGAGATAGGTCCAGAGAGTCAAAGTGCCTTGCCTAAAACACACAGCTTAAAACAGGGACTGGGGCCTCCGGACTCCCAGCCCAGTACTCTTTCTGCATCTGATCCGCAGTCCTATGTGGTGTGGCCATGGCAGGTCTGCCTCGTTCGCTCCCCTGCATCCCCACCTGGCCTGCCCCCTCTGCTGCACAGCCCCTCTTCCGGATAACAGCCCAGAGCACCCCTCCCAGCTCCCACCCTCCCCTCACCACTGCCTGCCTTGTGGGGTGAGCGGGTTTTCCATTCAACCGCCATTCAGTCACCCCATGAGTGAGCACCTACTGCGTGCAGGCTCTGCTGGGATACATAGTGACAGACTTGATCCCTGCCCTCAAGGGCTCATAGTCCACTGGGCAGGAGGCGGGGGTTGTGAGAAGAAAGAAGGAATGAAAGACAGAAAGGAGAGAGAGAGAAAGAAAAAGGAAGGAAGGAAGCAAGTTAGGAATCGACAAGGTCATGGTGCGATCAATGTTGCAAGAGGAAAAGCACAGGTGTCAGACATGCGAGGCAGGGCAGATCTTGGTGGTCTTCAGGGAAGGCTTCCCAGAGGAGGTGACATCTAAGCTGCATCCTGAAGTCTAAGTGACAAATTAGCCAGGCCGGAGTTAGTAAAGAAGAGATTTTCAAGATGAGGGAACTGAGGAGACCAAGGTAAAAAAGCACCCAGCACGTGGCAGGGAGGTTGCAGGTTTCTGTCCGAGCAGCTTCCATCTGTTCAGTGTGCGTCATGTTCTCAGGCTGCAAGTGACCTGTGAGCAGGAGCTGGGGCTCCCTTCTTCTGGAAGCCCCCATGGGTGAGGGCCTACTCTTGTGCATGGATGACTTCAGGCACCCCACGTGAGCAGTTTGTCACCAGCTTTCGCTACTCATGGACTCACCGTCCCTCCCAGCCAGAGCCCCCTTCCTGTCTCTTGCCACCCTCTGTGCCTAGCACGGACATGACTGGACCCCACGAGGGGACTGTGCCTGGCTGGAGGCTTTGACTGTGGGAGAGCCACAGGTGGACACATTACTGACCTGAGTCCTGGTCACCAACATCATTAGACTGTGCCCAGGGAAGTCATGCTCCTCTCCCTGTGGGGACAGGGAGAGAGAGAGTGGGTGTGGGCGCACCACCCCATGAGAGAGGTACAAACACTCCTCCAGCTTAGCAACCAGGTGGGAGCAACTAGGGAGGGGTAGCCCCTTCCCCTCGTGTGCATTCAGGGCCCTGGCCTCACAGAGACAGATCAAGGGAGAGAGAAAGGAGCTCACCTAGGACGGCAGCCACCAGCGTAGGTCAGCACCACCCCAGTCAGGCACATGCTGGGGCTGCCCATGGCTGGCTGGTCCACCCTTGCCCCTGTAGTTCCCAGTCCCACATTCCTGGGCTTTGCACACGAACATTCAGATTGAATATTAGCCTGAGAGGCAACTTGGCACTCACCCTCGAATGTGATTGAGGTTTTTATGGGATCTTTCCCTCCAAGGTGATGTGTGACGTTGCATTCAGAAGGATCATTTCCCACAGGTCCCCTGAGCTCTGCCTGGGGCCCAGCGCTGTGCTCCTTGGAGGTGTCCTATGCAGTGGGGACAGACCTGCAAGTAGATCAAGTCAATGCAACATGCCAAGTGCAAAGCGGAGGTGGGCAGAGGCGGCAGGCGGCACTGAGGAGGGCACCAGCCCGCAGGGTGGCAGCCGCATGAAGCCGGCTGCCTGCTGAGGTGTGAGGGGCAGGGCCCTCGGAAAGCAGCGAGAGCAAAGGCTGAGTGGCCAGAGGCAGCAGGAGGGGAGGGGACAGGGGCGTCACAGGGTCTTGGTGGGGAGTGTGGGGACCACTTCGGCCTTCTGGGATGCCCTCCTTGTGACCACTGCCTCCCCTGACCTGGCCTTGGGCTCTGAAGTTGGACTCGAAGCCTGGAATACCCCACCCCTCCTCAGATCCAAGCCTGGGGAAAGGGGGTCTGCCCTGTTTGTGGTCTTTCTCTCCACAATCTCTGCTTCTCTGATGACTATTTCCCCCTTCAGGGGCATGACAGCCCCAGAGGAATGTGGTCCCTCCTGCCAGCCCTAGAAAGGTGCGTGTGCCGCAGCCACACTGGTGACCACCACATCCTCCTGCACTGTCCATGTCCCTGCTGAGCAAGCGGCCCCCTCAGCAAAATCCTGGGCCCCCTAGTCTCTGACCTCCCTCCCTGCACATCTCCAGCTGGCCGCCTAGAGGCACCTGCGCCACCTTCCCTGTTCCTGGGTTTCCTTCAGGCCTCACCTATGTGTTTCTGGAACCTCATGGCAGGCAGCCACCAGGCCTCACAGCTTGCAGCCCGTCTTTCCCCGCCAGGAGCACGCGCCTCCTCAGACCCAGGCCTGAACGTGACACACATCTACGTTAAAGAAGACAAAACAAACAAAAAAAACAAAAACAAACTAAAGCTACTTCAGTGGGAGGAAAAACATGAAAAAACAAAAACATCACTACAGAACTCAACTTCCTTACAAGAGAATGTCTAACATTTCCTCTACAATCTGACCCCAAAGCACTTTCAGCCTCCTCCCTAACACGTCAGCCACTCAGCCGGTGGCCAAGCTCTGGTTGTCCCGCCCTCCTTGCTGGAGAGCCAGACCGCCTGTCGGGTTCCTGCTGCTTCCTTAGGGTCCCCTCAGAGCTGGCCAGCTTTGTCCCATCCCCTGAGCTCCCAGAGTTACCCTATCCCCGGCCAGGTGTGAGGGTGGCTCTGTCTGTCCCCTACAGCTGGAGGTCAAGGGCCCTGTGCCTGTTGTAGACTCAATACAGGGCAATTGAACTGGCTGATCCTTCTGACTGACTCCTGGTCCTCCTGGAGGGATGGACAGGGTGACTTCTGAAATCCCTTAATGCTATGACCCAAAGTTGGGCACCCACCCATCAACCTGCTCAAGTCCCTCTGAACTAAAAAAATTTAAAAATAATAAAAAATAAAAGAAACAAAAATGTTTCTTTCAATGCTTCTATACCAAGAGTTCTCAAATTATGGCCCCAGGACCATTGAAGGTCCCCAAGAGCCTCTCAGGGAGTCTGTGAAGTCAAAACTATTTTCATAGTAATACAAGAAGTTGCCTTTATTTATTTATTTATTTTTCTTTTTCTTTTCAAAACAGAGTCTCACTCTTGTCACCCGGGCTAGAATGCCATGGTGTCAGCCTAGCTTACAGCAACCTCAAACTCCTGGGCTCAAGGATCCTGCCTCTGCCTCCTAAGTAGCTGGGACTACAGGCACCACATCCAGCTACTTTTTCTATTTTAGTAGAGACGGGGTCTCACCCTTGCTCAGGCTGGTCTTGAACTCCCAAGCTCAGGTGATCCTTTTACCTCAGCTTCCCAGAGCGCTAGGATTATAGGCGTGAGCCACCACGCCCAGCCTAGAGGTTGTGTTTTCACTCGCATTTCCTCATGAGAGTGCAGTGGAGTTTTCCAGAGGCCATACGATTTGTGCATTTGCAACAGATTGAATGGAGATTAGAATCCAGTGACATATATAAGGGTCCTTCAGAAATTTCATGGAAAAATAGAATTAAAAAAAGAAATAAAATATATTTTCCATAGATGCCCTAAAAAAAAAAAGACCTTATTTCTCAGCATAAGCTCCATCAAAGTTCAAGAAAATTTTGGGTTTTTTTTTTCTTTTTCTTTTATAATTTTTTAAAAAATTAAAACAAAGACTCCAGGGCTAGTTGATTCGGCAGGAGAGTTGGTACACACTCCTCAGCGGATTCCGACTTGCATGGCCACCGTCCTGCTAAGAAAATTTTGTAAGTGACGATACTGGCCACTTAGTACATCCCTAAAAAACTGAGCGTCCTTTGGCCAGGCGTGCTGGCTCACGCCTGTAATCCCAGCACCCTGGGAGGCCGATGGGGGAGGATCGCTCAAGGTCAGGAGTTTGAAACCAGCCTGAGGAGTTTGAAACCAGCCTGAGCAAGAGTGAGACCCTGTCTCTACTAAAATAGAAACAAATTAATTGGCCAACTAAAAATATATAGAAAAAATTAGCCAGGCATGGTGGCACATGCCTGTAGTCCTAGCTACTTGGGAGGCTGAGGCAGGAGGATGGCTTGAGCCCAGGAGTTTGAGGTTGCTGTGAGCTAGGCTGACACCATGGCACTCTAGGCTGGACAACAGAGTGAGACTGTCTCAAAAAAAAAAAACAAAACTGAGCATCCTGGTAATTTAACCATGTCAATGCAGACTTTTTTTTTTTTTTTTAATGTTTTTGAGACAGAGTCTCACTCTGTTGCCCAGGCTAAAGTGAGTGCCATGGCGTCAGCCATGCCTGTAATCCCAGCTACTCTGGAGGCAAGAGGATCACTTGAGACCAGGAATTGGAGGTCCCAGTGAGCTATGATGATGTCACTATACTCTACCCAGGGCAACAGAGTGAGACTCTGTCTCAAAGAAAACAAAAACACAACAAAATCAGGACTGTAAGGCAAATCTCTAATGATTTCCCATTGAAACTCAGATAAAATCGCCCTTGTTTGATAAGAGGAATAGGAAGGAACATGTCTCGGTGGAGAAGGACTCTCTCGTGAGGCTTTCCTGGGCAGTTTTATGCTCAAACCTTGGCTAATTTTCTCAAAATACTTTCGTAATAAGCAGACATCATCATCCTTTGACCCTCCAGAAAGTCAACAAGCAAAATGCCTTGAGCATCCCAAATAGCTGCTGCCATGACCTTTGCTTTTGACCCATCCGTTGTTGCTTGGACTGGACCACGGCCCCTCACAGAAGCGGCTGCTTCAATTGTGCTTTGTCTCCAGGACCTTACCAGTGAAGCCGTGTTTCAGCTGTTACAATTTTTCCAAGAAAGGCTTCAGGCTCTTGATCCCACTTGTCTGCAGCTGATCTGGGCTTAACAGTTTTGGCACCTGCTGAATGGAAAGTTTGTACAACTTTAATATTTTAGTAAGAATTGTGTGAGCTGAGCCAATTGAGATGTCTGTGGTACTGGCCATTCATTGTCTCTGCTATTAATTGTCGGACCTCTTCAATTAGGGCAGAAACAAGATTAATTTTTTTCCTTAAAAATTGATGTGGAAGATCTGCCACCATGGGCTGCATCTTCAACATTGTCTCATCCCTTCTTCTCTTTTTTTAATGGAGACAGGGTCTTGGTCTTTTCCCAGGCTGGAGTGCAGTAGCAGGATCATAGTTCACTGCAGCCTTGAACTCCTGGCCTCAAGGATCCTCCTGCCTCAGCCTCCCAAGTAGCTGGAACTACAGGCATGTGCCACCATGCCTGGCCTGTCTCATCCATTCTTAAAATGAGTTATCCATTTGTAAACTGCTGATTTCTTCCAGATATTATCCTCATAAACTTTTTAGAAAGCATCAGTGATTTCACCCTTCTTCCACCTTCCACCCAAGCTCCACCACGATTTTTATTTTTTTTTTCTTTTTTTTTTTTTTATTTTGCCTTTCTTATCTGGGTAATGGGATTCACCACAGATTTGATGTTTATTCTGTCTTCAATTTTAGCAGAATTCATGTTGCTCTGATGGGGGCCTTTTCTTTCTTTTTTTTTTTTTTTTGAGACAGAGTCTCACTTTGTTGCCCAGACTAGAGTGCCGTGGCGTCAGCCTAGCTCACAGCAACCTCAAACTCCTGGGCTCAAGTGATCCTTCTGCCTCAGCCTCCCAAGTAGCTGGGACTACAG
>CAUYRT010090027.1:0-10219 GCA_963574885.1 Lepilemur ruficaudatus | reverse complement strand
TGTATGAATTAATGCCCTTATTAGAAGAGACCAGAAAGTTTGCCCTCTCTCCCTCTCTACCACATTAAGATACAGCAGGAAGTCAGCTGTCTGTATCACCAGGAACCAAGTCCACTGGCACCTTGGTATGGAACTTCCAGGTTCCAGAACTTTGAGAAAATAAACTTTGATTGTTTAAGCCACTCACTCTATGGTGTTTTGCTACAGCAGTCTTAATAAACTAACAACACAGGGCCCTAAGTAGAGAATTATTTCTGAATTATTCCAAACTAATTCATAAGAGCATATTTTAATGGCCTCCTTACTTCATTGCTGAAAGTGGAATTTCCACACTATGGCTATGTGATATCCACACCCACAACACTGGGCACTGTACAGATGAGATCACCAGCAGTTTATTAATCATATATACTAGCTTTTTATTTTATTTCATTTTTTAATACAGGATACTATGGGAGTACAAATATTTTGCTTACATTATATGCATTTGCATGGTTCAAGCCAGAGCCACAAGTATCTCCTTCCCCATACACTGTGCCCTGTCTCCATTGGCTGTGGGTTTACCCTCCCCAGCTGCTTTACCCCCTTCCCTCCCTTGCCTATGTGACCTACACCCAGTGTGTGTTACTACTGTGTAAGCACCTTACTGTTTATCAATTAGTACCAGTTTGATGGTGAGTACATGTGGTGTATGTTTTTCCATCCTTGTGATACCTCACTTGGAAGGATGGGCTAAATCTCTATCCAGGATAATATAGAGGCGCCAGATGACCATTGTTTTTTGTAGTTGTGTAGTATTCCATGGTATACATATACCACATTTTAATGATCCACTCATGCATTTACGCGCATTTGGGTTGTTTCCAGATCATTGCAATTGTAAATTGTGCTGCTATAAACATTCGAGTGCAGATGTCTTTATTACAGAATGTCTTTTATTCGTTTCGATAGATGACTAGTAGTGGGATTCCTGAATCAAATGGTATTTCTATTTTTAGCTCTTCGAGATGTCTCCAAATTACTTTCCACAGGAGTTATACTACTTTGCATTCCCACCAGCAGTGTAAGAGTGTTCAAATCTCTCCACACACATGACAGCATTTGTCATTTTTGTTCTTTTTGACAGAGGCCATTCTCTCTGGAGTTAGGTAATTCCATTTCCCTAATGATAAGAGATGTTAAGCACTTTTTGATATGTTTGCTGACCATTGTTCTGTCTTCTTGTGAAAAGTTTCTGTTCATGTCATTTTCCCATTTATTCATGGGGTTGTTTGATTTTTCTCTTGTTGATTTTCTTGCATTCTATACAGATTCTCTTTGTCAGCCCTTTATCAGATGTGTAGAAAGCAAATATTTTCTCTCATTTTGTAAGTGGTCTATTGGAGCTAAGGACAGTTTCCTTGGCTTTTTAATTTGATCAGGTCCCATTTGTTTATTTTTGTTTCTGCTGTGATTGCTTTGGGGATCTTCTTCATAAATTCTTTGCCTAGGCCAATGTCTAAAAGAGTCTTCCCCACATTTTCTTCCAGAATTTTTAAGGTTTCGAGCCTTAGGTTTTAGTCTGTTATCCAACATGTGTTGATTTTTGTGACAGATGGGAGGTGGGGATCCACTTTCAATCTTTTGCATGTTGATATCCGGTTTTCCCAGCACCACTTATGGAAGAGAGATTCTTTTCCCCAATGTATACTTGTATCTGCTTTGTTGAAGATTAGATAACAATATGAGGATCATTTTATATCTGAGATCTCTGTCCTATTCCAAAGGTCTATATCTTTGTTCTTGTGCCACCACTATGCTATTTTGGTTACTATAGCCTCGTGGTAAAGATTTAAGTTAGGCAGACTGATGCCTCTCAATTTTTTCTTTTTGCTTAAGATTGCTGTGGCTATAGGAGGTCTTCTCTGGTTCCAGATGATGAGTAGAATTATTTTTTCTAAATCTGTAAAGACTGATGGTGGAATTTTGATAGGGATTACATTAATTCTATAGGTCACTTTAGGTAGAATGGACATTTTAACAATATTGATTCTACCAATGCATGAGCATGGTAGGGATTTCCATCTGTATACATCTTCTACAATTTCTTTTGTCAGTGTTTTGTAATTCTCCCTATAAATATCTCTCATGTCCTTTGTTAAATATATTCCTAAATATTTAACTTTCTTTGATGCTATTGTGAAATGTGTTGCATCTTTGATTTGATTTTTAGCTTGACTGTTATTGGCGTATATGAATGCCACTGATCTGTGTGCATTAATTTTTTTATCCTGAGGTTTTACTGAATTTGTTTATCAATTTCAGGAGTCTCTTGGCTGAATCTTTGGGTTTTCCAGGTATAATAGCATATCATCAGCAAAGAGTGAGAGTTTGACCACTTCTGCCCCATTCAGAAACCCTTGATTCCATTCTCTTGTCTGACTGCTCTGGCAAGGACTTCCAGCAGTATGTTGAATAGAAGTGGAGATAGTCGGCAACCCTGTGTAGTTCCAGCTCTATTGTCTATTGTTTATCTTGTACTCTCCAGACTTCCCCATCCTATCTCCAATTCACCTTTTTTTTTTTTTTTGCCCTTTTTTTTTGTGTCCCATGCTGTTCTCTGTAGTTTCACAAGGCTGTTCTTGCGGGGTGCAATCTACTCATGCATACCGGACCGAGATCTTCACCTCTTTCTCTAGCAGCAGGAATCCAGGAGGTCACCTTTACTCTGCCATTTTTCCTCTTTTCATATATTCACTTGATGTTAGCCAAAAGCTGAAGAAGTAATGCTACTCATATACTCAAAGCCTGTTGTAGGAGGACTCCACACAGGGCCACAAAGGGTTTGAACTCAGGAACAGAGTGAATAAGATGAGGCTACCAAACTGAAGGCTGGTAGAGAATGGAAACTAAATACTCAGGAATAAGCAAAATCTGTTACTGGCCCCGTGATAAAGATGGTCTTTTGGCTAGGGGACCTCATCTGCACGTGCAGAGTATAGAGGGGAGTTTCTGGTTAGGACATTTGAGGCCCTGCTGGCTTCACATAGTCAAGGTAGAAAAAATCAAGGCAGCACACAATGTGAGGTCTTAATTTTAGACCTTACACTACAGTGAAGTTTTCCACTGTAGGGTTTTCTCTCCCAACTTTAAGACACATCATTTGAGGGTCTGGCCTTTTCTCACCTGTCCCACAGCCTCATCCAGCACCCCGCCTGAAGCTGAATTTGAAAGTTATATTGGTTGGGTTTGGTGGCTAAGGCCTGTAATCCTAGCAATCTGGGAGAGTGAGGTGGGAGGATTGCTTGACCTCAGGAGTTCGAGACCAGCCTGAGTAAGAGCGAGACCCCATCTCTGCCAAAAATAGAAAAAAACTAGCCGGGCCTGGTGGTGCATGTCTGTAGTCCCAGCTACTTGGGAGGCTGAGGCAGAAGCATCACTTGAGCCCAGGAGTTTGAGGTTGCTGTGAGCTAGGCTGATGCCACGGCACTCTATCCCGGGAAACAGAGTGAGACTCGGTCTCAAAAAAAAAAATAAAGTTATCCACATCGATTGACTTGCAATTTCCCCAAAACTCAAACTGCCTTGCCTCAGAACATTTATATTTTACTGCTCTCATCTGGAATGTTGCCTGCTCACCCATTTTTTTTATACTTTCCTGTAAGTCAGAGAGGGTGTCTCAACATTTTCCTTACATGATGGCAGCTCCTAGCTTTGAAAATTCTATGGGCATAAGCTGAGTCTTTATCTGAGCATCTCTAGTACTAGCATAGAACTGCCCCCAAAGCAGATACTCAATTGATGTTTGGGGAATAAGAGAAATAGTGAGCAAGAGATCTAACCTATTAAGATTTATTTTTCCTGCATTTTTAATAAGGTAAACATGCTGAGGTATAAATCATTTACATTTACAAAACAAAAGACTAAAAGGGATAAGGAAAACCAAGATTTATCATGTTTTATTTTTTTCTCCTATTCCGTTACCCTAACAGTGTAATTCTTTCATACCTTGAAGAAAACCCCTATTTTGAGTTTTATTTTCTAATCTAGACGATAAAAACGAGTCAGTCTTCAGTAGGGGTGGGAGAGTCTGCTGGACTTTTTGGCCATGAGACAGGCTCATTCACTGCAGTAGTGCCAGGGCTGGCTGCAACTCTGGCTCGGGCTCTTGTTTCCTCATCTCTCAAAGCCTCTTCATATCGTGATGAGAAGGCACTAGGAACAGCATCATTGAACTTGGCCAAAAATTGCAGGACTTTCATCTTGCTAGTTTCAGCATGGGCTCTGGGCCCCCACAGGGATTCATAGCATGCAGGATCACTGTTGGGGACCTGGCAGTACTCCAGGTACTTTAGTCTCACCAATCTGGAGCTTCCTAGGCTCTCCATAGATGAAGTGCTTCCTTGCAGCATATACTCGCATCATATTGAAGAATTTCCAGATGTCTTCCTCAGTGGCACAGTTGTCCTTTATGAAGATCACACCCAGGAGATTGATCACAAGACCAGTCTGAGGTAACCTGCAGCCAGCACGAATTCTTCCATTGTTGGGGAGTTTCAGCTTTCTGACAAAGTCATACTAGTGACAAGTTGAGTCAAGTTCCTTAATATCAACTGCAAATATGGCTTCAATGCACTCAGAAGCTTTCCTGAGGATCTCAGCAAAGTGGTCTTCGTATTTTTTTATCGACAACCTTCAGCATGTCTTCCTTTGTAATGAACTGTTTCATTTCATACTTATAGAGCAGGGACTGCTCCAACAAATTCACCTTCATAGTTAGATGATCACTGCACAAGCTCTCAGCAGAGGGTGAGTCCTCTGAGGGATATGAATATTCCTCATCTTGGCTGTTATCACCTTTATAAGATCTTGTGCCAAAAATGCCCAGAGAAGTAACGGTGGTGATTGGTACTCTCCAAGCATCCTGGGAAGTGCTAGTTGACTCAGCAGCACTGAGCTCTGGGGAATATCCTGAAGAACAGGGGAGGAAGTAGAGGGAGGCTCTTCTTCCACTGTTACACTAACCTGAGCTTCCCTGGGACCCTGAGAGTCATGTTGGGCCTGGGGGCTTTCTTCATGGGTGTAGCACTTGTTCTTCTGACCCCGAGGCATGATGACTCTGGTCAAGGACAGCATGCAGGAGTTTGGGTAGGGGAACAGGTGATAAGAGCCCACTGGATGAGGGAGGTTGAGAGTGTGCATGCACCTTCAATATGGATATTCCATCATGGTTATAAGGAAGGCTACATTTGTAGTTTTCTGTGAGGCAACTGCTCTAGGAACTCACTGGGATCCTGTTCTCTTGGTCAGCCTGCCCCTTGGGAAACCTATGAAGGAAGTTAGATTGAGCCTTAAACTGTAGCCAGCCAATCCTGCCTTAGACATACTAGGGTGACAGCAGGGGCTCACAGTCTTGAGCTGCAGGGTCTTCTTATTTCACATTCAAGACCATCATGTTAACTGGTGGCAGGTCATGGGAATTATTTCCTCTGCTGCTCTGAAGTTAACATCACAAACCTCCCTGGGATGCATGAAAATGAAGTGAAGGACATGCACAGCTTATCACTGCTGCCAAGTGCACACAGTGTTGGCCGCTCAGTGGGGATTTTTCTGTCCTAGCCTCCTTACAGTCCTCAGTTCTCCATCAGGATCCTTACTTTGGCACTCAGGGCCTGGGACCCTTACTCCCTTCATTTGAATGGTGGCTGCACCTTCAGACTGAGGATCTCACTTCCCAGAGACCCAATGTAAGGAAGTGGTCTGGAGCTTCAGCTAGACAACACTGCCCTGGGTCTTCAAGGGCTGAAACCATGATGGGGCCAGATTGTTTGTTACGCCTTCTATTTAGCGCTGGATGGGTCCCACAGTACGCGCCTTGACCCCTGACATGGCCTGGAACTCCTCCCTCCCTTGCCTTGAGGACTGACCCCTCATACTAAGGACAAAATCACCTTGACACCCCCCTAAGAAGATATGAAGGACTTCTCATCTGACCTTACCTGCCCCTGGTTTCCCAAGGCTGAGAGTAAGGAATGAATGTTGGTGAATGAATGAATGGATGGTGTTCTTACTGTTACAGGGTGTGTGGTTCCCTTAGTTCTCAGCGTACCAACTGAGGCCTCTGGAAAAACCTGGAAATCCTCCCACTGCCAACCTTAGGTCGTAACTTGTACACCAAGTCCCTCACCCCCTGGTGACACCATAGGAGGAAGTATGTCACATTATGTCAACAACGCTCTGGTATCCCAGGGCTTCCAATAAGGGTGGGGCTCTGTGTGGTCCTCTCAGTTCTGAGAATGGACGGTTCCCTAAGTCCTCATTCAATACCCTCACCTTGACTCCTGGCAGGACCTGGGACTCCTTCTTTTGCTGACTTGAGGACCCTCCCCTCAGACTGAGGCCTTCATATCTCTGAGATCCTTCTTGCAGAAGTCAGCCTGACAGCCCTGCCCAAGGCCTCTCAGAGTTGATGGCAGGAGCAAGCTCCGTGTCATCGCACTGTTCTAGGGTTTGTAGTACCCTTTGTCATCACTCATGGTTCTGCATTTTATTCCTGGCAGGGCATGAAACACCTCTCTCTACTGTCCTAGGTCTCAAAACCTTGGACCAAGGTTCTTACTCCCTGAGGCCCCAGAAGGAAAAGTTAGGAAACGCCAGATGAGGTGATTCCTGTTTTTACATTCGCAGGGATGACATCAAAATTCAGGCTCGTTGGGGCTCTCTCTGATCATGGTAGGGGTGCACCCTCAGTCCTCACTCAGGGTCCTCACTTTGACACCTTGCAGGATCCCAGGCTTCCTCTTTTTTTCAATATCAGGTCACCCAGTTGACCAAGCCTCTCACGTCCCTGAGAACCCTGAAGAGTAAGTGAGGGGATAGCCTGACAGCCTTGATTCAGTCTTCCAGGTCTGAAAGCAGACATAGGGTGATCTTTGGGACTCCATTTATTATGGGGCATTTTTCTCTTCACTTCTCACTTATCAGAGTTTTCACCTTGGTTCCTATGAGAGGCTTCTGTGGAAATGCCACATCAGTCCAAATTCTTGATTAGTTTCCCCTTTGCAAATTTTGCAGGCAATAGGCTGTGTCCTAGGAGTGATGTGACATGGAGAAGGTGACGCACAAAGCAGAAAGCCCAGAACAGGTGTGCTTCCAGAGAAAAAAACATATTGGTCTATACTTTCTCATCACTAGTCAGACTTGGCTTCTTATGTAACTTCTGTTCAAATATACCTACTTTCTACAGGGAGAACGTGGCACCAAATGATTTTGTGAGCCCCTAATCTTTTGAACTTTCTGACAGTGACTTTGTAGATAATGATATTGTCAACAAATATCTCTTTCTTTATTCACATATCACATTTATTTTGGTATTTTTATTGTCTATTTCTTGGGCTATGTATTCCACAACAATATTTTGGGTAGAAAGTCTTGCTTTTTATGAGCTGAAATACATTTTTAAGTAGTGAGCAGGAAATAAATAAGTGATCCAAGGTCTGCCTCAGGCTAGGGGGTGTGGAACAGCGTGGACTCTACAGAAATTCAGAGCGGGGGTCTGGTCTAGTTCTATCTCTTACCAGCCTTGTGAACTTGAGAATATTGCATGCCCTTTATCTGCAAAGTCAAGCTGATAAACCCTATCATGTAGGACTTAGGCATATATGTAATGTTTGTCAATCACCTGGCACAGTGTTTGGCAAAGATTTGGTCTTTAACAAAAGGTAGTTATTAGTAAAAGTATTTTGACCCAAGATGATAATAATCTTCTCTCACAGAATTTTATTTCCAGAATATATTAAAGAATAAAAGACATATAAATCCACATGATCTGAAATGCTGCCAAGCCAGTAAAATTGAGTGTGGTTTCCTTATTAGCACATCTGTTATTTTATTTGGGTATGGGGTTGTCTTCTTTAGCTAGAGGAAAATCAAAGTTTTTGTTTTGTGTCAGGACAAACAACCTCCCTCCCAAGTACCTCTCCCTCCAGATCACCCTTATTTTCATTAATTTCATCACCAATAAAAATCTAGTCCTCCCTTAGAGTTTGACAAATTACATTCAAAGTAACACACTTAAAATGCCCTTGTATGAAGAAGACTTTGTCTCTCCCAGCCCACGCCAAGAATGATAGACAGTGGCCCCTTGGCATCTCATCTCAAGGGAGTATCACCCATATTTCTCAGATGCACCCAGGATATCATGTGCCCAAAACACCTAGTTTGTGCACTTGGGCACATGCACAGGACTCCTTCCCTTCCTACCCCAGTTGGGGATTACTTTCTGGTATACCCACAATTCCAGAGTAACTGTTAAGACTTGTTTCCCACTTCAGGCTTAGTCTTTTAACTCTGAGAGGCACCATCTGAGGGCCAGGCCCCTGCTCACCATTCCCACAGTGTCATCCTGCCCACCATGCTGCCTTATGTAAATTAACTCCCACTGAGTGACATGCAGTTTCCTGAGATTTCAAAATATCTTCATCAGGAAATTTACACCTGACTGCTTTAATATGAAATCTCGTCTTCTTCATTCCTTTGTTTTACATGTGCTTTATGTTTTAGATGGTATCTCATTATCTTCATTGACTGACATCCTCTAGTAGACACTAAAATACCATTGACAGCAAGCAGTTGGACTCTGTTTTTCTTATCATACCCGGTAATATCAGGGAGACTTCCAAAGAGCAGATACTCACTTAATGCTTGGAAAGCAATAATAAAAATAATGAAAAGAGTGAGCAAGAAGTCTAAATTATTATAATTTATTTTCTCATAGAGTTTGAATAAACTGAGCAAATCCAAGTTTACATAACTTACTTTTACACACAAAGAAGAAATAAATCAGGGAAAACTGCAATAAACCAAATGACTTTTGTATCACCGTTTTGTGATTCAAACGATTTCCCAGGGGAGTTCATTCACATCTCCATGAAAATACCCATTGCAGTATCATATTTCCCTTATTCTATAATAAAAACATAATACTGAAGGTATTTTAATATGTTTAAAAATAACAAAACTCTTAGTCCTAAACCTCACAAACAGCAATAAATGTGTCATCTATAACATTAAGAAACTTACATTGTGAAACAAAATAAATCTTCAGTTAATGGGAACATTTGAAAACTATTAACAAAGAAAGAAAAAGATAAAACCACAAGTACTAATTTGTAACAAAAAAAGAACAAGATATACATCTTGTTCCCCGCAGCCCCATCTACTCTGGATTACTTAGAAGGTTCACTGCTCTGAGTGGAAAATCTTCCTGAGACCTCACTAGTTGTGAAAGGGTCTGAAGGACATGGCCCCAAATGTGCCCTGGCTTCGGCAGCAGTCCCAGCCCTGGCTGCAGCTCTCACTGCTGCTCTCTCCTTCTCATCTCTCAAAGCCTCTTCATAAAGACTAGGGAAGGAACTAGGGATGGTGTTATTGCTCTTTGCCAAAAATTCTAGGACTTTCATCTTGCTGGTTTCAGCAAGGGTTCTGGGACCCCACAGGAATTCATAACATGCAGGATCACTATTGGGCACCTGCCGGTACTCCAGGTACTTTTCCTGCACCAAATCTTCGGTGATGAACTTCTGGGGCTCCCCAAAGACTAAGTGCCTCCTCCCAGCATATACCCCCAATGCATTCAGGAATTCCCAGACCTCCTCCTCAGTGGCACGGTTGCCTTTCATGAAGATGACACCCAGGAGTGACATCAGGAGACCTGACTTAGGCAACCCCCCATCACCACTCAGACACCCCTCTATGGAGAGGCCCAGCTTGCTGACAAGGGTGTACAACTGGTCACCGGGTTTGACTCCCTTCAACTCCAAGCCATACACCAGCTCCATGCGGTCACAGGTTCTCTTGAGGATCTCAGGGAAGTGCTCCTTGTATTTTCTGTTGACAACCTTCAGCATGTCTGCCTTCATAATGGGCTCCTTCTTTTTATACTTCTCCAGCAGGAATTGCACCAGCATGCTCGCCTTTCTGGTGAGAGGATCTCTCTGTGAGCTCTGAGTGGAGGATGATGCCTGGGAAGTTCTTGGTCTTTCCTCATCTTGACTCTTGGCATCTTCATCAGACCTTGAACAGGCAACACCTGCATCAGGAGAGCTAGAGGGCGGAGCTCCCTGAGACTCCTTGGGAATCAAGGCAGCAGGGGAGCTTGGGGGGCCACCCCCAGAAACAGGAGAAGAGCAAGAGGAGGGGGGAGAGGAAGAGGGGCACTCCTCTTCCTTCTCTGCAATGG